>JAMKQA010004393.1:0-18941 GCA_024699735.1 Posidonia australis | reverse complement strand
CCAATCCATGGTTTGTTGCGATGGAACGAATCTTGGAGTGATTTTCCGATCCATGGTTCGTTCCGATGGAATGAATCTTGGTGTGATTTTCCTATCCATGATTCATTCCGATGGAACGAATCGAGGTGTGTTTTTTCCTATCCACGATTTGCTCCGATTTAACGACTCCTGGTGTGATTTTTCGATCCATGGTTCGTTCCGATGGAATGAATCCAAGTGTGTTTTTCCGATCCACGGTTCGTTTCGATGGAATGAATCCTGGTGTGATTTTCCAATCGAAGGTTCGTGCCGATGTTGCGAATCCTGGTGTGATTTTTCTTTTCCACGGTTCATTCCGTTGGAACGAATCCTAGTGTTCATTTACCTTGTTATTTTCCTATCCATGGTTCGTTCCGACGGAATGAATCATGGTGTGTGTTTTTCGAATCCATGGTTCGTTCCGATGGAATGAATTGTGGTGTGTTTTTCCAATCCATGGGTCGTTCTGATGGAATGAAGCTTGGTGAGATTTTCCAATCCATGGTTCGTTCCGATGGAATGAATCCTGGTGCGTTTTTCCTATCCACGGTTCTTTCCATTGGAACGAATCCTGGTGTGTGTTTTTCCCATCCATGGTTCGTTCTAATGGAATGAATCCAGGTGTGATTTTCCAATCCATGGTTCGTTCCGATGGAATGAATCCTGGTGTGATTTTCCAATACTCGGTTCGTTCCGTTGGAACGAATCCTGGTGTTCATTTACCTTGTGATTTTACTATCCATGGTTCGTTCCGATGCAATGAATCCAGGTGTGTGGTTTTCCAATCCATGGTTTGTTCCGATGGATCGAATCCAGGTGTGTTTTTCCAATCCATGTTTCGTTCCGATGGATTGAATCCTAGTATGATTTTCCAATCAATCGTTCGTTCCAATGGAATGAATCCTGGTGTGTTTTTCCAATCCACGGTTCGTTTCGTTGGAACGAATCCTGGTGTGTTTTTCCAATCCATGTTTTGTTCCGATGGAATGAATCCTGGTCTGTTTTTCCAATCCACGTTTCGTTCCATCGTAACGAATCCAGGTGAGCGTTTTTCCAATCCATCGTTCGTTCCGATGGAATGAATCCTGGTGGGTTTTTCCAATCCATGGTTTGTTGCAATGGAACGAATCTTGAAGTGATTTTCTGATCCATGGTTCGTTCCGATGGAATGAATCTTGGTGTGATTTTCCTATCCACGATTCATTCCGATGGAACGAATCCTAGTGTGATTTTTCTTATCCACGGTTCATTCTGTTGGAACGAATCCTGGTGTTCATTTACCTTGTGATTTTCCTATCCATGGTTCGTTCCGATGGAATGAATCTTGGTGTGTGTTTTTTGAATCCTTGGTTCGTTCCGATGGAACGAATCGTGGTGTGTTTTTCCAATCCATGGGTCGTTCCGATGGAATAAATCTTGGTGAGATTTTCCAATCCATGGTTCATTCCGATGGAATGAATCCTGGTGCGTTTTTCCTATCCACGGTTCGTTCCGTTGGAACGAATCCTGGTGAGTGTTTTTCCCATCCGTGGTTCGTTCCGATGGAATGAATCCAGGTGTGATTTTCCAATCCATGGTTCGTTCCGATGGAATGAATCCTGGTGTGATTTGCCAATACTCGGTTCGTTCCGTTGGAACGAATCCTGGGGTTCATTAACCTTGTGATTTTACTATCCTTGGTTTGTTCCGATGGAATGAATCTTGGTGCGTTTTTCCTATCCACGGTTCGTTCCGATGGATCGAATCCAGGTGTGTTTTTCCAATCCTTGTTTCGTTCCGATGGATTGAATCCTAGAGTGATTTTCCAATCCATCGTTCGTTCCAATGGAATGAATCCTAGTGTGTTTTTCCAATCCACGGTTCGTTTCGTTGGAACGAATCCTGGTGTGTGTTTTTCCAATCCATGTTTCGTTCCGATGGAATGAATCCTGGTGTGTTTTTCCAATCCACCTTTCGTTGCATTGGAATGAATCCTGGGGAGCGTTTTTCCAATGCATGGTTCGTTCCGATGGAATGAATCCTGGTGGGTTTTTCCAATCCATGGTTTGTTGCGATGGAACGAATCTTGGAGTGATTTTCCGATCCATGGTTCATTCCGATGGAATGAATCTTGTTGTGATTTTCCTATCCATGATTCATTACGATGGAACGAATCCAGGTGTGTTTTTTCCAATCCACGATTTGCTCCGATGGAACGAATCCTGGTGTGATTTTCCGATGGAATGAATCCAGGTGTGATTTTCAAATCCATGGTTCGTTCTGATGGAATGAATCCTGGTGTGATTTTCCAATACTCGGTTCGTTCCGTTGGAACGATTCCTTGTGTTCATTTACCTTGTGATTTTACTATCCATGGTTCGTTCTGATGCAATGAATCCTGGTGTGTGCTTTTCCAATCCATGGTTCGTTCCGATGGATCAAATCCAAGTGTGTTTCTCCAATCCATGTTTCGTTCCGATGGATTGAATCCAGGTGTGATTTTCCAATCCATCGTTCGTTCCAGTGGAATGAATCCTGGTGTGTTTTTCCAATCCACGATTCGTTTCGTTGGAACGAATCCTGGTGTGTGTTTTTCCAATCCATGTTTCGTTTCGATGGAATGAATCCTGGTGTGTTTTTCTAATCCACGTTTCGTTCCATTGGAACGAATCCGGGGGAGCGTTTTTCCAATCCATGGTTCGTTCCGATGGAATGAATCCTGGTGGGTTTTTCCAATCCATGGTTTGTTGCGATGGAACGAATCTTGGAGTGATTTTCCGATCCATGGTTCGTTCCGATGGAATGAATCTTGGTGTGATTTTCCAATCCATGATTCATTCCGATGGAACGAATCGAGGTGTGTTTTTTCCTATCCACGATTTGCTCCAATTTAACGAATCCTGGTGTGATTTTTCGATCCATGGTTCGTTCCGATGGAATGAATCCAAGTGTGTTTTTCCGATCCACGGTTCGTTTCGATGGAATGAATCCTGGTGTGATTTTCCAATCGAAGGTTCGTGCCGATGTTGCGAATCCTGGTGTGATTTTTCTTTTCCACGGTTCATTCCGTTGGAACGAATCCTAGTGTTCATTTACCTTGTGATTTTCCTATCCATGGTTCGTTCCGATGGAATGAATCTTGGTGTGTGTTTTTCGAATCCATGGTTCGTTCCGATGGAATGAATCGTGGTGTGTTTTTCCAATCCATGGGTCGTTCCGATGGAATGAATCTTGGTGAGATTTTCCAATCCATGGTTCGTTCTGATGGAATGAATCCAGGTGCGTTTTTCCTATCCACGGTTCGTTCCGTTGGAACGAATCCAGGTGTGTGTTTTTCCCATCCATGGTTCGTTCCGATGGAATGAATCCAAGTGTGATTTTCAAATCCATGGTTCGTTCTGATGGAATGAATCCTGGTGTGATTTTCCAATACTCGGTTCGTTCCGTTGGAACGAATCCAGGTGTTCATTTACCTTGTGATTTTACTATCCATGGTTCGTTCTGATGCAATGAATCCTAGTGTGTGCTTTTCCAATCCATGGTTCGTTCCGATGGATCGAATCCAGGTTTGTTTTTCCAATCCATGTTTCGTTCCGATGGATTGAATCCTGGTGTGATTTTCCAATCCATCGTTCGTTCCAATGGAATGAATCCTGGTGTGTTTTTCCAATCCACGATTCGTTTCGTTGGAACGAATCCTGGTGTGTGTTTTTCCAATCCATGTTTCGTTTCGATGGAATGAATCCTGGTGTGTTTTTCTAATCCACGTTTCATTCCATTGGAACGAATCCTGGTTAGCGTTTTTCCAATCCATGGTTCGTTCCGATGGAATGAATCCTGATGGGTTTTTCCAATCCATGGTTTGTTGCGATGGAACGAATCTTGGAGTGATTTTCCGATCCATGGTTCGTTCCGATGGAATGAATCTTGGTGTGATTTTCCTTTCCACGATTCATTCCGATGGAATGAATCCTAGTGTGATTTTTCTTATCCACGGTTCATTCTGTTGGAACGAATCCTGGTGTTCATTTACATTGTGATTTTCCTATCCCTGCTTCGTCCGATGGAATGAATTCTTGTGTGTGTTTTTCCAATCCATGGTTCGTTCCAATGGAACGAATCCAGGTGTGTTTTTCCAATCCATGGTTAGTTCCGATGGATTGAATCCTGGTGTGATTTTCCAATCCATGGTTCACTCCAATGGATTGAATCCTGATGTGTTTTCCCAATCCACGGTTCGTTTCGTTGGAACGAATCCTAGTGTGTGTTTTTCCAATCAATGGTTCGTTCTGATTGAATGAATCCAGGTGTATTTTTCCAATCCACGGTTCGTTCCGTTGGAACGAATCCAGGTGAGCGTTTTTCCAATCCATGGTTCGTTCCGATGGAATGAATCCTGGTGTGTTTTTCCAATCCATGGTTCGTTGCGATGGAAAAAATCCTGGTGTGATTTTACGATCCATGGTTCGTTCCGATGGAATGAATCCTGGTGTGATTTCCCTATCCACGGTTCATTTCGATGGAACGAATCCTGCTGTGTTTTTTCCTATCCACGGTTCGCTCCGATGGAATGAATCCGGGTGTAATTTTTCGATCCATGGTTCGTTCCGATGGAATGAATCCTGGTGTGTGTTTTTCCAATCCATGGTTCATTCCGATGGAACGAATCCTAGTGTGTTTTTCCAATCCATGGTTCATTCTGATGGAACGAGTCCTGATGTGATTTTCCAATCCATGGTTCGTTCCAATGGAATGAATCTTGGTGTGTTTTTCCAATCCACGATTCGTTTCGTTGTAACGAATCCTGGTGTGAGTTTTTCCAATCCATGGTTTGTTCCGATGGAATGAATCCAGGTGTGTTTTTCCAATACACGGTTCGTTCCGTAGGAACGAATCCTGGTGAGCGTTTTTCTAATCCGTGGTTCGTTCCGATGGCATGAATCCTGGTTGGTTTTTCGAATCCATGGTTCGTTGCGTTGGAACGAATCCTGGTGTGTTTTTCCTATCCATGGTTTGTGCCGATGGTGCGAATCCTAGTGTGATTTTTCTTGTCCACGGTTCATTCCGTTGGATCTAAACCTGGGGTTCATTTACCTTGAGATTTTCCTATCCATGGTTCGTTCCGATGGAATGAATCCTGGTGTTTGTTTTTCCAATCCATGGTTCTTTCCGATGGACTGAATCCTGGTGTGTTTTTCCAATCCATGGTTCGTTCCGATGGAATGAATTCTGGTGAGATTTTCCAATCCATGGCTCGTTCCGATGGAATGAATCCTGGTGTGTTTTTCCGATCCATGGTTCGTTCCGATGGAATGAATCCTTGTGTGTGTTTTTCCCAACCATGGTTAGTTCCGATGGAATGAATCCGGGTGTGATTTTCCAATTCATGGTTCGTTCCGATGGAATGAATCCTGGTGTGATTTTCCAATCCACGGTTCGTTCCATTGGAACGAAACTTGGTGTGTTATTTCCTATCCACGGTTCGCTCCGATGGAACGAATCCCGGTGTGATTTTCCCATCGACGGTTCATTCCATTGGAACAAATCCTGGTGTGTGTATTTCCCATCCATGGTTCGTTCCGATGGAATGAATCCTGGTGTATTTTTCCAGTACAAGGTTCGTTGCGATGGAAAAAATCCTGGTGTAATTTTACGATCCATGGTTCGTTCTGATGGAATGAATCCTGGTGTGATTTCCCTATCCACGGTTTATTTCGATGGAACGAATCCTGGTGTGTTTTTTCCTTTCCAGGGTTCACTCCGATGGAACGAATCCGAGTGTGATTTTTCGATCCATGGTTCGTTCTGATGGAATGAATCCTGGTGTGTGTTTTTCCAATCCATGGTTCATTCCAATGGAACGAATCCTAGTGTGTTTTTCCAATCCATGGTTCGTTCTGATGGAACGAATCCTGGTGTGATTTTGCAATCCATGGTTCTTTCCAATGGAATGAATCCAGGTGTTTTTTTCCAATCCACGGTTCGTTTCGTTGGAACGAATCCTGGTGTGAGTTTTTCCAATCCATGGTTTGTTCCGATGGAATGAATCCAAGTGTGTTTTTCCAATCCACGGTTCGTTCCGTAGGAACGAATCCTGGTGAGCGTTTTTCCAATCCATGGTTCGTTCCGATGGAATGAATCCTGGTGGGTTTTTCGAATCCATGGTTCGTTGCGATGGAACTAATCCAGGTGTGTTTTTCCAATCCAAGGTTTGTGCTGATGGTGTGAATCCTGGTGTGATTTTCCAAACCATGGTTCGTTCCGATGGAATGAATTCTGGTGTGATTTTCCAATCCATGGTTCGTTCCGATGGAATGAATCCTGGTGTGTTTTTCCGATCCATGGTTCGTTCCAATGGAATGAGTCCTTGTGTGTGTTTTTCCTAACCATGGTTAGTTCCGATGGAATGAATCCTAGTGTGATTTTCCAATTCATGTTTCCTTCCATTGGAATGAATCCTGGTGTTATTTTCCAATCCACGGTTCGCTCCATTGGAACGAATCCCTGTGTGTTATTTCCTATCCACGGTTCGCTCCGATGGAACGAATCCCAGTGTGATTTTCCAATCCACGGTTCATTCCATTGGAACAAATCCTAGTGTGTGTATTTTCCATCCATGGTTCGTTCTGATGTAATGAATCCTGGTGTGATTTTCCTATCCATGGCTCGTTCCGATGGAACGAATCCTGGTGTGTGATTTTCCATACCATGGTTCGTTCCGATGGAACTAATCCTGGTGCGATTTTTCCTATCCACGGTTCGCTCCGATGAAACGAATCCAGGGGTGATTTTTCGATCCATGGTTCATTCCGATGGCACTAAACCTGGTGTGATTTTCCCAGCCACGGTTCGTTCCGATGGAACGACTCATGGTGTCTTATTGTGTTTTTCCAATCCATGGTCGTTCCGATGGAACGAATTTTGGTGTGTGTTTTTCCAATCCATGGTTCGTTCCGATGGAATGAATCCTATTGTGATTTTCCACTCCATGGTTCGTTCCGATGGAACGAATCCTAGTGTGTGTTTTTCCAATCCTTGGTTCATTCCGATGGAATGAATCCTGGTGTGTTTTTCCAATCCATGGTTCATTCCGACGGAATGAATCCTGGTGTGATTTTCCTATCCACGGTTCGTTCCGATGGAACGAATCCAGGTGTGTTTTTTCCTATCCACGGATCGCTCCGATGGAACGAATCCTGGTGTGATTTTCCGATCCATGGTTCGTTCCGATGGAACGAATCCTGGTGTGCGTTTTTCCAATCCAAGGTTCGTTTCGACGGAATGAATCCTGGTGTGTTTTTCCAATCCACGGTTCGTTCCGTTGGAACGAATCCTAGTGATTGTATTTCCAATCCATGGTTCGTTCCGATGGAATGAATCCCGGTGTGTTTTTCCAATCCATGATTCGTTCCAATGGAATGGACGAATCCTGGTGTGTCTTTCCAATCCACAGTTCGTTCCATTGGAACGAATCCTGGTGTGTCTTTCCCATACACCGTTCGTTCCGTTGGAATGAATCCTAGAGTGTGTTAATCCCAACCATGGTTCGTTCCGAGGGAATGAATCCTGGTGCGATCTTCCTATCCATGGCTCATTCCGATGGAACGAATCCTGGTGTGTTTTTCCAATCAATGGTTCGTTCCGATGGAATGAATCCTGGTGTGAATTTCCAATCCATGGTTCGTTCCGATGGAATGAATCCTGGTGTGAATTTCCAATCCATGGTTCGTTACGATGGAACGAATCCTGGTGTGTTTTTCCAATCCACGGTTCGTTCCGATGGAATGAATCCTGGTGTGTGTTTTTCCAATCCACGGTTCATTCCGTTGGAACGAATCCTGGTGTGTTTTTTCCTATCCACGATTCGCTCCGATGGAACGAATCCGGGTGTGATTTTCCAATCCACGGTTCGTTCCATTGGAATTAATCTTGGTGTGTGTTTTTCCCATCCATTGTTCATTCCGATGGAATGAATCCTGGTGTGATTCTCCTATCCATGGCTCCTTCCGATGGAACGAATCTTAGTGTGTGATTTTCCAATCCACGGTTCATTCCATTGGAACGAATCCTGGTGTGTTTTTTCCTATCCACGGTTCGCTCCGATGGAACGAATCCGGGTGTGATTTTCCAATCCACGGTTCATTCCATTGGAATTAATCTTGGTGTGTGTTTTTCCCATCCATGGTTCGTTCCGATGGAGTGAATCCTGGTGTGTTTCTCCTCTCCAGGGGTCGTTCCGATGGAATGAATCCTAGTGTGATTTTCCAATCCTAGGTTCATTCCGATGGAATGAATCCTTGTGTGTTTTTCCAATCCACGGTTCGTTCCGTTGGAACGAATCCTGGTGTGTGTTTTTCCCATCCATGGTTCGTTCCGATGGAATGAATCCTAGTGTGATTTTCCAATCCATGGTTCGTTTCGATGGAATGAATCCTGGTGTGATTTTCCAGCCATGGTTCGTTCCGATGGAACGAATCATGGTGTCTTATTGTGTTTTTCCTATCCATGGTTCGTTCCGATGGAACGAATCCTGGTGTGTTTCTCCACTCCTGGGGTCGTTCCGATGGAATGAATCCTAGTGTGATTTTCCAATCCTTGGTTCATTCCGATGGAATGAATCCTGGTGTGTTCTTTCCTATCCACGGTTCGCTCCGATGGACCGAATCCTAGCGTGATTTTCCAATCCACGGTTCATTCCATTGGAACGAATCCTTGTGTGTGTTTTTCCCGTCCATGGTCTGTTCAGATGGAATGAATCCTGGTGTGACTTTCCTATCCATGGCTCCATCCGATGGAATGAATCCTGGTGTGTGATTTTCCAAACCATGGTTCGTTCCGTTGGAAAGATTCCAGGTGTGATTTTCCCAATCCACGGTTCGCTCCGATGGTACGAATCCTGGTGTGTTTTTCCAATCCATGGTTCGTTCCGATGGAACAAATCCTGGTGTGTGTTTTTCCAGTCCACGGGTCGTTCCGATGGAATGAATCCTGGTGTGTTTTTCCAAACCACGGTTTGTTGCGATGGAACGAATCCAAGTGTGATTTTCTGATCCATGGTTCGTTCCGATGGAATGATTCCTGGTGTGCTTTTCCTATCCATGGTTCGCTTCGATGGAATGAATCCTGGTGTGTGTTTTTCCCAACCATGGTTCGTTCCGATGGAATGAATCCTGGTGTGATTTTCCAATTCATGGTTCGTTCCGATGGAATGAATCCTGGTGTGATTTTCCAATCCACGGTTCGTTTCATTGGAACGAATCATAGTGTGTTTTCTCCTATCCACGGTTAGCTCCAATGGAATGAATCTCGGTGTGATTTTCCAATCCACGGTTCGTTCCTTTGGAACAAATCCTGGTGTGTGTTTTTCCCATCCATGGTTCGTTCCGATGGAATGAATCCAGGCGTGATTTTCCTATCGATGGCTCGTTCCGATGGAACGAATCCTTGTGTGTGTTTCTCCAAACCACGGTTCGTTCCAATGGATCAAATCCTAGTGTGATTTTTCCTATCCACTGTTCGCTCCGATGGAACGAATCCTGGTGTTATTTTCCGACCCATGGTTCGTTTCGATGGAACTAATCCTGGTGTGATTTTCCCAGCCACGGTTCGTTCCGATGGAACGAATCATGGTGTCATATTGAGTTTTTCCTACCCATGGTTCCTTCCGATGGAACGAATCCTGGTGTTTTTCTCCACTCCATGGGTCGTTCCGATGGAATGAATCCTGGTGTGATTTTCCAATGCTTGGTTCGTTCCGATGGAATGAACCCTGGTGTGTTTTTCCAATCCACGGTTCGTTCCGTTGGAACGAATCCTGGTGTGTGTTTTTCCCATCCATGGTTCATTCCGATGGAATGAATCCTAGTGTGATTTTCCAATCCATGGTTCGTTCCGATGGAATGAATCCAGGTGTGATTTTCCAATCCAAGGTTCGTTCCGATGGAGCGAATCCTAGAGTGATTTTTCTTATCCACAGTTCATTCCTTTGGAACGAATCCCGGTGTTCATTTACCTTGTGATTTTCCTATCAATGGTTCGTTCTGATGGAACGAATCCAGGTGTGTGTTTTTCCAATCCATGGTTCGTTCCGATGGAACAAATCCTAGTGTGATTTTCCGATCCATGGTTCTTTCCGATGGAATGAATCCTGGTGTGATTTTCCTATCCACGGTTCATTCCGATGGAACGAATCCTAGTGTGTTTTCTCCTTTCCACGGTTTGCTCCGATGGAACGAATCCTGGTGTGATTTTTCGATCCATGGTTCGTTCCGATGGAATGAATCCTGGTGTGATTTTCCAATCGAAGGTTCGTGCCGTTGGTGCGAATCCGGGTGTGATTTTTCTTATCGACAGTTCATTCTGTTGGAATGAATCCTGGTATTCAATTACAATGTGATATTCCTATCCAAGGTTCGTTCCGATGGAATGAATCCTGGTGTGCGTTTTTCCAATCCATGGTTCGTTCTGATGGAACGAATCCAAGTGTGTATTTCCAATCCTTGGTTCGTTCCGATGGAATGAATCCAGGTGTGTTTTCCCGATGCATGGTTCGTTCCGATGGAATGAATCCTGGTGAGGTTTTCCAATCCATGGTTCGTGCCGATGGTGCGAATCCTGGTGTGATTTTTCTTATCCACGGTTCATTCCGTTGGAACGATTCCTGGTGTTCATTTACCTTGTTATTTTCCAATCCATGGTTCTTTCTGATGGAATGAATCCTGGTGTGTATTTTTCCTATCCATGGTTCGTTCCGATGGAACGAATCCTGGTGTGTTTTTCCAATCCATGGTTCGTTCTGACGGAATGAATCCAGGTGTGATTTTCCAATACATGGTTCGTTCCGATGGAATGAATACTAATGTGTCTTTCCAATCCACGGTTCGTTCCGTTGGAACGAATCCTGGTGTGTGTTTTTGCCAACCATGGTTCGTTCCGATGGAATGAATCCTTGTGTGATTTTCCAATTCATGGTTCGTTCCGATGGAATGAATCCTGGTGTGATTTTCCAGCCACTGTTCGTTCCGATGGAACGAATCATGGTGTCTTATTGTGTTTTTCCTATCCATGGTTCGTTCCGATGGAATGAATCCTGGTGTGTTTCTCCACTCCCTGGGTCGTTCCGATGGAATGAATCCTAGTGTGATTTTCCAATCCTTGGTTCGTTCCGAAGGAATGAATCCTGGTGTGTTTTTCGAATCCACGGTTCGTTCCGTTGGAACGAATCCTAGTGTGTGTTTTTCCTATCCATGGTTCGTTCTGATGGAATGAATCCTAGTGTGATTTTCCAATCCATGGTTCGTTCCGATGGAATGAATCCTTGTCTGATTTTCCAATACGCGGTTCGTTCCGTTGGAACGAATCCTAGTGTGTTCTTTCCTATCCACGGTTCGCTCCGATGGAACGAATCCTGCAGTGATTTTCCAATCCACGGTTTGTTCCATTGTAACGAATCCATGTGTGTGTTTTTCCCATCCATGGTCCGTTCCGATGGAATGAATCCTGGTGTGACTTTTCTATCCATGGCTCCATCCGATGGAACGAATCCTGGTGTGTGATTTTCCAAACCATGGTTCGTTCCGATGGAATGAATCTAGGTGTGATTTTTACTATCCATGGTTCGCTCTGATGGTACGAATCCTGGTGTGATTTTCCTATCCACGGTTCGTTCCGATGGAACGAATCCTGGTGTGCTTTTCCAATCCATGGTTCGTTCCGATGGAACAAATCCTGGTGTGTGTTTTTCCAATCCACGGTTTGTTCCGATGGAATGAATCCTGGTGAGTTTTTCCAAACCACGGTTTGTTGCGATGTAACGAATCCTGGTGTGATTTTCCGATCCATGGTTCGTTCCGCCGGAATGAATCCTGGTGTGTTTTTCCTATCCATGGTTCGTTCCGATGGAACGAATCCTCTTGTGTGTTTCCAATCCATGGTTCGTTCCGATGGAATGAATCCTGGTGTGATTTTCCAATCCATGGTTCGTTCCAATGGAATGAATCCTGGTGTGTTTTTCCAATCCGCGGTTCGTTTCGTTGGAACGAATCCGGGGGTGTGTTTTTCCAATCCATGGTTCATTCCGATGGAATGAATCCTGGTGAGTTTTTCCAATCCACGGTTCGTTCCGTTGGAACGAATCCTGGTGAGCGTTTTTCCATTCCATGGTTCGTTCTGATGGAATGAATCCTGGTGTGTTTTTCCATTCCATGGTTCGTTGCGATGGAACAAATCCTGGTGTGCGTTTTTCCAATCTATGGTTCGTTCTGATGGAACGAATCCAGGTGTGTTTTTCCAATCCTTGGTTCGTTCCGATGGAATGAATCCAGGTGTGTTTTTCCGATGCATGGTTCGTTCCGATGGAGCGAATCCTAGTGTGATTTCTCTTTTCCACGGTTCATTCCGTTGGAATGAATCCTGGTGTTCATTTACCTTGTGATTTTCCTATCCATGGCTCCATCCGATGGAACGAATCCTGGTGTGGGATTTTCCAAACCATGGTTCGTTCCGATGGAATGAATCCAGGTGTGATTTTTCCTATCCACGGTTCGCTCCGATGGTACGAATCCAGGTGTGATTTTCCTATCCATGGTTCGTTCCGATGGAACAAATCCTGGTGTGTTTTTCCAATCCATGGTTTGTTCCGATGGAACAAATCCTGGTGTGTGTTTTTCCAATCCACGGTTCGTTCCGATGGAATGAATCCTGGTGAGTTTTTCCAAACCACGGTTTGTTGCGATGTAACGAATCCTGGTGTGATTTTCCGATCCATGGTTCGTTCCGACGGAATGAATCCTGGTGTGTTTTTCCTATCCATGGTTCTCTCCGATGGAACGAATCCTGGTGTGATTTTCCGATCCATGGTTCGTTCCATTGGAAAGAATCCTGATGTGTGTTTTTCCATTCCTTGGTTCGTTCCGACGAAATGAATCCGGGTGTGTTTTTTCGATCCATGGTTCGTTCCAATGGAATGATTCCTGGTGTGATTTTCCAATCCAAGGTTCGTTCCGATGGAGCGAATCCTGGAGTGATTTTTCATATCCACAGTTCATTCCGTTGGAATGAATCCCAGTGTTCATTTACCTTGTGATTTTCCTATCCATGGTCCATTCTGATGGAACGAATCCTGGTGTGTGTTTCTCCAATCCATGGTTCATTCCGATGGAACGAATCCTCTTGTGTGTTTCCAATCCATGGTTCGTTCCGATGGAATGAATCCTGGTGTGATTTTCCAATCCATGGTTCGTTCCAATGGAATGAATCCTGGGGTGTTTTTCCAATCCGTGGTTCGTTTCGTTGGAGCGAATCCGGGGGTGTGTTTTTCCAATCCAAGGTTCATTCCGATGGAATGAATCCTGGTGAGTTTTTCCAATACACGGTTCGTTCCGTTGGAACGAATCCTGGTGAGCGTTTTTCCATTCCATGGTTCGTTCTGATGGAATGAATCCTGGTGTGTTTTTCCAATCCATGGTTCGTTGCGATGGAACAAATCCTGGTGTGATTTTCCGATCCATGGTTCTTTCCGATGGAATGAATCCTGGTGTGTTTTCTCCGTTCCACGGTTCGCCTCGATGGAACGAATCCTGGTGTGATTTTTCGATCCATGGTTTGTTCCGATGGAATGAATCCCAGTGTGATTTTCCAATCGAATGTTCGTGCTGATGGTGCGAATCCGGGTGTGATTTTTCATATCCACGGTTCATTCCGTTGGAACTAATCCAGGTTTTCAATTACCTTGTGATGTTCCTATCCATGGTTCGTTCCGATGGAATGAATTCTGGTGTGCGTTTTTCCAATCCATGGTTCGTTCCGATGGAACGAGTCCAGGTGTGTTTTTCCAATCCTCGGTTCGTTCCGATTGAATGAATCCAGGTGTGTTTTTCCGATGCATGGTTCGTTCCGATGGAATGAATCCTGGTGTTATTTTCCAATCCATGGTTCGTGCGGATGGTGCGAATCCAAGTGTGATTTTTCTTATCCACGGTTCATTCTGTTGGAACGAATCCTGGTGTTCATTTACCTTGTGATTTTCCAATCCATGGTTCGTTCTGATGGAATGAATCCAGGTGTGTGTTTTCCTTTCCATGGTTCGTTCCGATGGAACGAAACCTGGTGTGTTTTTCCAATCCATGGTTCGTTTCGATGGAATGAATCCTGGTGTGATTTTCCAATACATGGTTCGTTCCAATGGAATGAATCCTGGTGTGTCTTTCCAATCCACGGTTCGTTCCGTTGGAACGAATCCTGGTGTGTGTTTTTCCCAACCATGGTTCGTTCTGATGGAATGAATCCTGGTGTGATTTTCCAATTCATGGTTCGTTCTGATGCAAT
Organism: Posidonia australis; assembly: GCA_024699735.1. Lineage (NCBI taxonomy): Eukaryota > Viridiplantae > Streptophyta > Magnoliopsida > Alismatales > Posidoniaceae > Posidonia > Posidonia australis. The sequence goes on along the minus strand of JAMKQA010004393.1, from coordinate 4,619 downwards.
GAATTCTGGTGTGATTTTCCAATCCACGGTTCCTTTCGTTGGAACGAATCCTGGTGTGTTTTTTCCTATCCACGGTTCGCTCCGATGGAACGAATCCCGGTGTGATTTTCCAATCCACGGTTCGTTCCTTTGGAACAAATCCTGGTGTGTGTTTTTCCCATCCATGGTTCGTTCCGATGGAATGAATCCTGGTGTGATTTTCCTATCGATGGCTCGTTCCGATGGAACGAATCCTGGTGTGTGATTTTCCAAACCATGGTGCGTTCCGATGGATCGAATCCTAGTGTGATTTTTCCTATCCACGGTTCGCTCCGATGGAACGAATCCTGGTGTGATTTTCCGACCCATGGTTCGTTCCGATGGAACTAATCCTAGTGTGATTTTCCCAGCCATGGTTCGTTTCGATGTAACGAATCATGGTGACTTATTGTGTTTTTCCTATCCATGGTTCCTTCCGATGGAACGAATCCTGGTGTGTTTCGCCACTCCATGGGTCGTTCCGATGTAATGAATCCTGGTGTGATTTTCCAATACTTGGTTCATTCCGATGGAATGAGTCCTGGTGTGTTTTTCCAATCCACGGTTCGTTCCGTTGGAACGAATCCTGGTGTGTGTTTTTCCCATCCATGGTTCATTCCGATGGAATGAATCCTATTGTGATTTTCCAATCCTTGCTTCGTTCCGATGGAATGAATCCTGGTGTGATTTTCCAGTCTAGGGTTCATTCCGTTGGAACGAATCCAGGTGTGTGTTTTTCCCATCCATGGTTCGTTCTGATGGAATGAATCCTAGTGTGATTTTCCAATCCATGGTTCGTTCCGATGGAACGAATCCTGGTGTGTGTTTTTCCAATCCATGGTTCATTCCGATGGAATGAATCCTGGCGAGATTTTCCTATCCACGGTTTGTTCCGATGGAATGAATCCTGGTGTGTTTTTTCCTATCCACGGTTCGCTCCGATGGAACGAATCCTGGTGTGATTTTCCGATCCATGGTTCGTTCCAATGGAACGAATCCTGGTGTGTGTTTTTCCAATCCATGGTTCGTTCCGACGGAATGAATCCTGGTGTGTTTTTCCAATCCATGGTTCGTTGCGATGGAACGAATCCTGGTGTGATTTTCCGATCCAAGGTTCGTTCCGATGGAATGAATCCTGGTGTGATTTTCTAGTCCACGGTTCATTCCGATGGAACGAATCATGGTGTGTTTCTTCCTATCCACGGTTCGCTTCGATCGAACGAATCCTGGTGTGATTTTCCGATCCAAGGTTCGTTCCGATGGAACGAATACTAGTGTGTTTTTTTCCCATCCATGGTTCGTTCGGATGGATTGAATCCTAGTGTGACTTTCCAATCCATGGTTCGTTCCGATGGAACGAATCCTGGTATGTGTTTTTCCAATTCGTGGTTCGTTCCGATGGAACGAATCCGGGTGTGTTTTACTAATCCAATGTTCGTTCCGCTGGAATGATTCCTGGTGTGATTTTCCTATCCACGGTTCGTTCCGATGGAACGAATCCTGGTGTGTTTTATCCTGTCAACGGTTCGCTCCAATGGAACGAATCCTGGTGTGATTTTCTGATCCGTAGTTCGTTCCGATGGAATGGATCCTGGTGTGATTTTCCTATCCATGGTTCGTTTCGATGGAATGAATCCTTGTGTGTGTTTTTCATATCCGTGGTTCGTTCCGATGGAACGAATCCTTGTGTGTTTTTTCCTATCCACGGTTTGCTCCGATGGAACGAATCCTGGTGTGATTTTCCTATCCATGGTTCGTTCAGTTGGAACGAATCCTGGTGTGATTTTCCTATCCACGGTTCGTTCCGATGGAACGAATCCTAGTGTGTTTTTTCCTATCCACGGTTTTTTCCGTTGGAACGAATCCTAGTGTGATTTTCCCATCCATGGTTCGTTCCGATGAAACGAATCCTGGTGTCTTATTGTGACTTTCCTATCCACTGTTCGTTTTGAAGGAATGGCTGCTGGTGTCCTTTTACTTTTGAATTTTTCTCATCCATGATTTATTCTATTTGGATGAATCTTGGTGCCCCTTCTTTTATCTTTTCACCTTTGATTTGCCTCTCTTTGGGCTGGGAGCCCGAACTACCCGTATGACTTCCGTGATCAGTCACTCCCCAGTCAGCAAGCACCGTGAGTCTTGTCTAGAGCTATTTGTGACAAGTGTGACAACCAGTCATGTCTTTTAGGAGCTGATTGGTTGTCAGCTTGTCAATTCTTAAACTTTTGTGCTTGTTCCTCTGTTTGGCCTCAACTGTGGCAACAGGATCTCTGGCGCAGACCTCTAGTCAGTTTTTTGGCTAGTGGCTGATTGCCTGTGGATAACTCTCGTTTGTGGATTCACGTGGGGTGTCTTTGTCAACCCTGAGCATCGGTCTCTATTCTACTCGACCTCTGACCTCGCTCAGGGAGGGGCATCTGTTGACACCCCAATTTTGCCAATTTTGCAGGATGGGGATGTGGTGGTTGAGCTCGAACCCTATCAAGGCCCATTTAATTCATGGAGACCCAATTGGGCCCATGAAAGCCCACTTAGGCCCGTTAAGCCCTAATTGAGCTCACTTGGGCCCATCAAATTTAATTAGGCCCATCTAATCCTTTTAAAACTCTTTCAACTTGTTTTGGGCCCATTTAAACCCATTTGGGCCCATGGGGGCCCACAAGAACCACATAGGCCCATAGCGGCCCATGAAGCCCACTTAGCCCATTGAGCCCAAATGCGTCCACCTTGGCCCAAAGCCTATAACATCAGCCAACATTCAGTTTAACCATCATTTCAGTCCAATTGAAACCAGAATTTCATTCACCCACATTAAACCATCTCCTTTTTTCTTCATTTTTTGCCAAATTCACCACATTTCATTGAACCCATTCTCTCCACCAAGCCTCACAAAATCAGTCCAAGTCCACCTCCTTATTGAGCTCACAATCTCGCCTTTAATCTAGCCAACAAGTCGGAGCACCCTCAGCCATTGGATGGCTCGCCGGAGAAGCTAGGATCGTCGTCCATCTCTGTCGGTGGGTAGGGGAGCAAACCGGAGCGTGTGGGGGATAGCCGTTGGCTGTCTGCTGAGCTGGCGTAACGGCTGTCGGAGGTTGTTGCTGTTCTGTTGGGTGTCGTGCGCTGAATCAGTTGCAATTTGTTGGGTTCTGGTGCTCCTATATAAGGAGGAGGTGGCCAGCATTTCAAAACAGACACGATTCAGAGCATTTCTTTCCACTCTCGCGAGAAGGATAGCAGAGTTCAGAGCGTTCAGAGAGAGCAGAGAGCAAGAGTGGAATCCAGAGCTCAAGGTGCAGTTCAGAGCTCCAGCGAGGTCCAGAGAATCCTCCAGCCAGGTACACCCTCCTCAGCCCTCTCTGATCTTCGTGTTTAGCTTTCTAGGTTTCCCTGAGTCTGCTTGTGTTGATTCCATCAAGACCAGAGGTTTCCTCTGGTCAGAATTTCCTCCTGGACTTCGCTGGAGTCGATCTTCGACGATCTACGTTGGGGGACTGATCAAGGAAGTCTCCTGGACCCCCGAGCCCTCTCTCCTCCTCCTCTGGTCTTCCCAAAGCTCGTCATGCCCTGCCGTAGCCGCTCCGACGCCTCCAGATAGCCACGTGAAGATCGCTGGAAAACGTCTCCTGTAGCCACCGTCGCCGGAGAAGAAGGTTCTGTCGAAGCCTACACGCTGCTCCGAGCCTCGCCGTGGTGAACCAGTCCCATGACGACCTTCCTCAGCCTCCCACGAGTGCGCCCGAGCATCTAGATCCACGTCGCGAGCCCCCGATCGTCCCAGCAACGCCGCTCGTTGGAGAAAGCCACGGCAGCGATGCTCAGCCCCACCTTGCTCCATCAGCCTCCGCGCCACTCCAGAAATCTTCCCCGACTCATCCTCAGCCCTCTAGAGGCCCCAGATCGCAGCATCACCCCCTCGAGCGCCACCAGCAATTGTGGTTCCTTCGCCGGAGCTACCTCGACGACGAGGTAGGTGGGAGGCCCGTTCCCACCATTGATTCTGGGATCCACTCCGTTGGATTATCCCCTCTCACCTCCTTCTTGCTTCCCTTGAGGTCTGATCTCAGATCAGACCGTCATCCCTTTTTTTCTTTTTAAAAACATTTAAAACATTTATTTTGAATAAAGTTTGGAGTTTATGTTTTTCTTGCAAATAGGTCCTTCTGGAATTACTTTATGGTCCTTTTATTGCATATAGGTCCTGCCATCATTTTTCTAAAATGTTTCGAAAAAAGTTTTAACTGAAAATATTACATGTTTTACCCTGGACATTTAAAACAATGTTTTCTAAGTTTAAAACATTAATAAAAGCCCCCAGTCTCTTTGAAACATGTTTTCTTTCAGACATTTTGCCAAAAGGACCTTGCACTTTCTTAAAATCTTCCTGCAAGTTCATTTTATTGTGAAAATTGCATGAAAGACCCTAAGCTTTCTAAAAATATTTTTGACAATTCATTTTTTACAGTGCAAATTGCATTTAAGCCCTTGCATGTTTCAAAAACTCTCTGGATAGTTGTTTTTGTTGGTTAAATTGCATGTTAGCCCTCATACCTCTCTGAAACTTTTCCAGAAGCATGTTTTCACTGGGAAAATTGCATTTA
>JAMKQA010004392.1:0-21694 GCA_024699735.1 Posidonia australis | reverse complement strand
TAGTAGTGGTAGTTCTTTATAGAGTAGATTAAATAAAAAGAAGGAAAAATATATAAAATCAAGTACAAATAATGAATTAGATAATTATTTAGAATTCCCAATTGCTTTTAGTGATTTAGAAATAGATAACTTAGATATATTAAAGTTGTGGTCTGCTACAACAATTAGGTTTCCTATAGTATCAAAAATGGCAAAAGATTTACTAACGATTCTGGCATCAACTGTGGCGTCAGAATCTGCATTTTCTGCAGAGAAAAGAGTATTAAATGATAAAAGATGTAGATTATCAGAGAAGTCTGTAGAAGCCTCCGTCTACTTAAAAGATTGGTACGATGCGGTTAACTGTCTTCAGGGATTGAGCTTGAATTCTGAATCAGAAGAAGACGATGATGTGACATCAACTTTAACAGGCAGAACAAACTCCACAAATGAATAATTATTGATGTAAAATTTTAAAATAAAAAATGTAAAAAAAATGATGTAAATATATTTTGTATTTTTTATGTAAAAAAATAATGTATTTCAAATATTTTTTTTATTAATAAAAAAAATAATTTTAAAAATAATTTTTTAGACCTAATGGACCGCCCCGACCCAGCCCAGCCTGTCGACCCATCGGTCCGGTTTCTATCTCTATTCATCCCCATTTTCTAGTGAAACCTAAGAATCTTAACAAGATGTGCCTCAATAAATACATATGGAATTTAGAAGAATATAGTTCTAATGTTGTCTAAATTCTAAATAACGTAATAAAACTATTATCGACATATTTAATAGATGTAATAAATAGTGTAATTTTACCAATTATGAACATGCATGTAGAGTAGTTTACAATTAGTTGAAAAGCAGGACAAGTGTTGGTTGGGCAAAAATTGGACTTGTGTTGGTTGATTTTCATTATTTTACAGGAAGTTTAACGGTCCTAGATATTTACCACGTCGGTCGTCTGGATTCATTGTTGACGCCTGGTCAAGTGATCAGGCAAAAAATATAAATTGTATAATCATCTTTCTATGTCCAAGCTAGGATTCCATATATTTGACCTTGATTGTCATGTGAAAGGCATAAATTCGATATGAAAGTCTCATTTGTGTTGCAGAAGCGTAAACTAAGCTTTCCGGATTCTCGTGAAATTTATACGAATGCTTGTGATAACTCTACATATTGGATATCGTTTTCAAGGTTTCTCATTCATTCTTAGAGGTGATGACAACATTTAAGTCTACGTGATATTTTTTGTAAACGGTAATTGATATATATTATACTCAAACACTTGGTTATGAGAAATCATTACTAAGTAATGTAATATATATGATGTTTATAGGAATTGAACTTTCGATCTCTCGTACAACCACAAAGAAATTTCATTACTAGACCAAGTGACTATAGACAAGTCATTTAACATGCACATGTTGCATCTTCTGCCCCTTCTACTGTCCGTCGCTGCCTCGCCAATGAATAGTATGTTGGTTTGGATGCATGCACTGTCCAATCTAACCTTACAGTCGCATGTTTATTGCCTCTAGTTTTGTGTAGAGGTTGATCTTTTATCATATTGTGTAGAGGTTTATTACCTTCAGTCGCAGTTAATGTCCAATATTGTGCTTGAAAATGAAAATAAATTTCATCACGTCCTTTACTTGCTTGGCAATACTAACCTTCTATCTATTTGCCTTCTCTTCAGTTAATGGTCCATTTGGATGGAAACCACTAGAGAATCAGAGAAAAATGATTTTAGAGAGAGTGAAACAGAAAACGATTAAAAAGAAAGCTCTCCCATTTCTTATCGTTTGTTTGTACAGATAGAAGAGATTCGAGGGGGTCATTTCATGCAAGGGTACTTAAATATCCTAAAGGCTAAAACCGAGAGATATTAACGATTGATCACTTTTTTTCTTATTTTAATCACATATTAATCTCGTTGTGCCCGCAAGGTCCACTTCGGTTAAAAATAAGTTAACCATGAGCATCGACTTTCCGTAAGCCACGGTGACATTAGTGGGAAGTTAATCCTTTACCAGATGCAAAAAGTCCAGCATGCAGCAAATTTGGAACTTTAGATGATTTGAATAATAAATTTCTAGAAAAGTAGAATCTTTTAGAATCTCCATTTTTTTTTCTTCAAGTTTTAGATGCAGAAGGTGGAATCAGATTCCCTTGGAATCTCAAACTTTCATGTGAATTCCAAACAATACCTTCGATGATGAGAAGTACCCTTTCAAAGAAAAGAGAGAGCACATAAAACTCCCCTTTAACTTATGGATCCACCTTGTAATATAACTCCATATATATGTTCAAACTTCTGACACTACTTCTGTTTTGACGTGTTCGTTTGGTAAGTACTGGTTGAAGTCAATAGAAGTATGGAAGAATTCGCCATAATTCTCTCATTTGACTTGTGTTTTTAGGTGATCAAATGAAGTCACCAAGAAGATAGAGGACTTGGAAGAAGTTTGTTTCTCTTAAAAAAAGGAAAAAAAAAAGAAAGGAAGAAAAGAGAAAGAACAACCTCCATCAATTGATTTTCCTTCGTGAAGAGTAAAACGCATAGCACAAGGGTTCAAATCATTATGGCCAAACAAGTTGAAAGATAACATGTAAATTATAATCGCTGGATTTAGAATTCCGTTCGACGCAAGCAGAACCTGGTAAAAGACTTCTCCATTGCAGTGTGGAGTGCGTTGCTGCCAGAGAACAGCAGCAGGGAAAGGGCATGACACAACACGTGGCCGCTTAATTCTCCACCGAGCTGTGAGCCGTCCTAGTAGTAGTGGGGAGGAAGCAAAGCACAATACGGTTCGGAAGAAACCAAACCCCTACCCCTACACCTACCATACTGATTTCTTGCAATCCACTACTGGAACTCCCTGAACCCAGATCATCAAGCACTATGGAAGCAAAGTAATGTACACAAAACAAACCAAACTTTGCTCTAGACACCATGTCCAGTTTGCAAGCTGTCTGGTCTTGCCGCTTCTTTTTGTTCTTGTAGTTGTTGCCATCACTGTTGTTGTGTGAAGGAAGTGTACTCTGGGAATTTAGGTCGACCGAGTTCACCTCGATTGATACGACCAAGTTATTGGATTCAGGTTGTGGAGGAATTTGAGCAGATTTCTCCAGAAAGCAAGGGCATTTGGTGGAGCTCGAGATGGATTTGGATTTGGATTTTTTTTTCTATTAAGTTGACAAGGACAGAGAGACGCATGGCTCGCAAATTCATATCCCGCTGTGTTCAATCCCAGTAGTCGGTGAACGAACAGATTTTGTTGTTTATTTGGTGGATGTGGAGAAATCGGAACTAATCCGTGCCTTTGTTGTTGTTTTGGTGAGTTTATTTAGTTACTTGTAAAAAGAATGATAAATGTTGGAAGAGGTCGTAGTGAAACACAAATCAAATTCCTTCCAATTCTGATGACAAGAACCAATTTGATGCCAACCCATTTCAATGATCTCCAAGAAAATCAGTTCTTGCACATAAATATCTGTTTTTTTTTTCCCCCCTTACGATCAGATCGATTCAGCTAGCCAAATTTCATTGTCACCGGTTACAATAACGATGGAACGGTTCTGTTTCCTCATCTTCTCCATTAACGAAGACAGAGCACTTGACCCCTTTCTGCAACATAAACTCACAAATGCGAGAAAAACCCCAAAGAACCCAAATGTCCAAACGGACCAAACTCCCCTTTCCCTCTCTCTCTACACACACACTCTCTCAACGCTCCCAGTAATAACTAGGTCTGTCACAGCGTTTAATGCAAAGAGCTGTCCCCCTTCTAATTTTAAATAAGAGAATTTAATGCTTCCCTCATTTGACTTTATGACGCCCCCCCTCCCCCCCCAAGCTCTACCTTCCATCTGGCCATCTTCTCCCATTAGATTATTTCCTTGTTGTTATTAGAATAATCACCATCACAATAGGAGCTGGCTTTTCTCTCCCTCCTTCCTTTGCTGCCACTATTTTCCTCCCTCTGTAATACACAATAGGAGCTGGCTTTTTTCTGGATTGGGTGCAACAGATCCGAGATTTCGATTCTTGGGTTGCTTTTTGTTTTTGGCTTTGTATTTGGAATTTCCCAAGGTTTTCATTGGAATTTTTTTTTTTCAAATTTTTTCTTCTGTGATTAGTAATGAGTTTCTTCTGTTTGTAAGTAGTCTGATTTTCCCTGTTTTTGTTCACTACTTCAGGAAGATGCAACTGGGTGCTTGGCAGATATAGAGTGGAATTTGATTTGGTGAGTTGGTTCTTCTTTTCTTCCTCTTTTTCATTCTTTATGGTGTATGAGTTACTTTTCCGTTTATTGGTTGTGATTTGTTTTAGTAAGGAGCTGGGGTACTCGAACCTATGAGTTATCTGAGTTGCCGAGATTTGGATTCTTCTGAGTTCTTTTTTGGGACTTGCATCTCCCTGGTGTGTTTTTATATTCCCTTCTGGAAGGTAGGACTTCAGAACTTTTAGTTGGCAACCTTTTCTATGAGTTAAACTAGTCTTGTCTTTTAATTGACTCATGGGTGCTAGAAGCCACTATGCTTCTTCGTCTTCTTTGTTTCCTGCGCTAACTACTGATTATTGGTTGCTGGAAGAAGAAAGATCAGTTTCTCTGGATTGAACAAGGTGTGTTTATACTTTTTGGGTTGGATCCGTTTCCAATTCTGATGTGCTAGTATTTGTTGTCAAGAGATCCTGCACTCTACTGTTTCAATATTTGAAGTGTTCTTCTGCCTCTGATGTCCATCTTTTGTCGCCCATTTGTTCCAGAGCTGACTGTTTTCCACTGTTAAAAGATGATTCTATTGCTTTCTGATTCCTTACTCCTGTTGGCATCAAATGTTCCATACGGTTGGTATGTCATTTTACTTCATCACAATCTGGAAGTTGAGCCATGATTTTGCTAGACAGCGTCTGAAATTGCAAGTGTACGGTGCTTTTTATGAGTCATCTTGGTAGGTGAACGTCTTTAAGATGTAGTTGCAGTTCTATTTGTTGTCATTGTTTTCGGTTTCCTTCTCGTTGTACTCTATAGATCATGAAGGGACATTTCTACTCCGTAAAACTTGTTATAGTCCTCTTTCCGAGACAGGTCCATGGAGGTGCTTGTTTCTACTTTCTAGATCAGTTGTAAGTGATTCCAATCCCTTGATTTGGACGAAACCTTTTAGAACTACTTCTGACAGTAAACTGCTATTCACTCAATCACCTATCTCATTCTTCCCCTCCTGCTGCAGATGGATGACATATTTATCAGAGTCTCATGACATTTTTCCATGCATATTACCGTGTGCACCTTGAGTTAGATTTGGTATCCCCCTTTTTAAAGCTCTCTTTGTGGTATTATTCTTTAGCAATGGTTTCACTCGCTATTAAATTTGGTTCTGTTCATTGTTACAGGTAGATTTATCACTGACATGTTCAATAATCACATTTTGTCGGCTTAGAATGTCCTACTGATGTATATGTCCATCTACTTGGACTTCACCCATGTTACTTTTATGCAGTTGTACTTCTACTTTTGTTATGGTCAAGCGTTTAAAATATGGCCGCACACATCCAAAGTAATCTTATTAGTGTCAGTGGCACCATGTCTCTTTGTCAATGTGTTTTTATTGTCAGAATCATTGTATGATTTCTATGGAAAACCAATAACAACTTTGATCTTGCAGAAAAACCCAAAATACATGGTTGCAGTGGATATTGGGGATGAATTTTTGGTCTGTAAATGATGAGACATGGTAGTATTATTTGCCCTTTAGTGTTTTCTTCGTGTTTGTTGCTCTGTTTTGCATCTCATTTGGATGAAAAGGATGACAAATCTGTGCATTTCACAAAGTTGTTAATAATGTGAATTTTATTCATCCGGGGTCTCTTTGACTACCGTTAATGAACAATGCGGAAAGGGTATGATCTGCTCATCTGCAAATGACAAGGCTTGGTAATTGACTAATTGTTTCCTTGTTTACAAATACCCTTTTTTATGATTAATCTTTTCTAATATTTTCTTAATCAAAAGTAAAGTGCTAATGCTTATGGTATATTGTTATTTAGTATTTGCATAACATTCTATGCATGTTGCACTTTTGTCTTGGTGTTTTCCTTTTTTATTCATACATCAAAGAGTGCATTCTTTAGCAACTACAGTTGCATAATCTGTAATAACATACAACTTATTAATTTTGGAAATTCCCTTTGATTTTTCTTCAGCTTGGTTGCTTGATGTTCTCTTGATCTTTAAAGTTACTCACCTGTTATGTTCAAGTTATAATTAAATAATTTTCAATGAAAAATAGATAAGAAAGAATCTTGTAGAAATAAAACAAAGGAGCAAAATAAGTATAGCTTTTTTACACTGCCATTGAAGCTTTCTACTAAATTGTAGCATTTATTTTGTTCAAGAATCATAGAATGCACATGGAATAGCTTGTTTATTTTCAATCAAGATCAAATTACTGGGCTTGTTGACGAATATTTAATATATTTGTAAAATATCGAATAGACAGGTTTGCTTTCCCTGTTATATTTTTTATGTTCATATATATTTCAAAGTTGTCGACTTATATAAAATCAGAATTTAACTGATATGCAGTTCTCTATATAATGTTTTGTAGGTAATGACCCTTCTTGCTCTCCTCTAGACAAGGATCCTTCTTCTGAAGGTTTTGAAGATGATGTCAATAGTTTGGAGGAGGAAACTGTGAAGACTGATGTTGATAGTGAAAATTGGAAAACTTTTCTATCACTTGGTGAGTACTTGAGACGTGAGAAGGAACCAGAATCATTGGAGCATGGTGAAACACCTGTTTTATACAAAGATATGGACCTGGATGACTCCAATATTGGAGCACAAAACCATAGCAAGCAAACAACAACTACGACTACAGTATCACCAACTTTGAAGTCAATGAGTAAGGGAGAAGCAGAATTTTATATGGATAAGGTAGTTACTGAAATTGAACGGCCAAAGATGATTGTATGCTTTCAAAAAGATGATTATCAGGTTGTCAAAGACATTTGCATTGATGAAGGAGTGCGTTCCCGCAATAAAGTTTCACAACAGAATGATGAAGTGGATCACAGGAAGGTCTACATGATTTCCCACTCCACAGGAGATGAATGCAATGCTCCAACCAATGAAAAACCTGCTTTAGATTGTTCAGAGTCTTTGTATGTGTTTGGGAATCCTTTTTCTGATAAGAAGAGCACCTCATCTAGTTCTGTAGATAGCAAGACAGATAGTGTGCAAGTTGAGGAGATGGTGGATCATGTCTCCTGTGAGAAAGTGACGGTAAAAGATGTTCTTTTACAGCAAGAGTTTGGTCAAGATATGCCTCCAATTGATCTGTTGAACACTGGACCAAACTCTGAGCAACTTCAATTGATAGAAGGTGATAATACTGCGGCACATTTCTATGACTGCAGTGATTGTCAAGAACCAGCAAATCAGGTATTTAACATGATTTTTTTAATCATTGTTATGAAATGTATGTGCTTATGTTAATGTTGTGGGGTAGTGTTTTTTGGAGTATCCTTTGCTTTCTTTTTGTCACTGCTTTTGCTCTATGTATGGTACAATATGATTTGTTCATTCCCTGTTTTTTCAGATCATGGCACATTGATCACATGCTATAATTTTGATACCATTCATTTGCTTTAGGTCTATGCATCACTGCTTTAGTTATTTGTGTGGCACAACTTGTTCATCCTACGTTTTATCAGTACATGGCACATTGATCAAATATGATAGTTTTGATATACTTCTGTCTAGCATTGTGATTATAATCGGAATATATTTTGTGGATCTTTTTTGGACTGTTTGGTATAATTGTTGACAAAAAATGACATTTAAATGTAGTAATATTCCAGTAATCTGACGATGTGCACAATTGCAAATGTGTTATTTGGAGTTAGTTACAGTCTTTACAAGACTCAGAGTCGACTTCATTCATATTTTGTTTGTTAAGAACCTGTAATACTGGAGTTTAATGATTTGTTTCTCAAGACAGGATTTACCAGGGGAATCGAAAGAAACATCCATTGCTGTAAGTTCTTCACCAGATGAGTACAATGAACGTGAAACACCTTTGGATGTTCCTTTAAATTCTACATCAGAAAGAACAGTCATCAACTCTGATGTTAATGCTATTACTTCAAGACTGTCCGAAGGGGCCACAGAACCATGTCAACCTAAGCGGGCTGAAGTTGGGCCAATATCTGGACAGGATTCTACTGATAGCACAATGTTGATACCTCGAAGTTCACTTGTTCATTATGGTCATGCTGAATCAATCATGTATGGACAAGGTTGTTTGTCGGATAGGTATTCATCTACCGGGCAGATGGCATATTCTGGCAGCGTCTCTATTCGATCAGACAGTAGCACCACCAGCACAAGATCTTTTGCATTTCCGATGTATGTATTGCCTCCTCTATATATTTTGTCCTTTCAAAATAGCATTGTTAAGCAGTTCACCTTTTCAGTTTCCTAAGAACAATCTAGACATACTTCCTATTTTATTTCAAGTAAAAGACAGATCTTCAATCTGAGGTTAAAAACTTTATTAGTTTCGAATGATCCGGGGGATTGGGTTCTTTATTTTGATTTACATTTTGGTGTGTATTTTTTTCTGAATAACTCTTGTCTTCAGTTTTGTATAGCGTAATTTTTATAAATGAATAGAACATCCTATCATTCTTTAAAAAAAAAACTTAATTGTGAAAACAGTATAAAGGTAAGAACTAAAAAGTTCGAATTTTCATCTCTCTATGATTAATTGTAAGAATAAAACGAAAATGATATTAACTAGTCAATAAAGAAAGCTTAAACAATGGGAAACCAAATGGAAAAAAACCATTAGTTTTGGTTAGTTTTAGTTTATGGTTAAATGCTTATGTTAGTTCTGTTTGAGTACCATATATTTGGATTTGTGTAGAAATGAAAAGAAATAAAGAAATCTATGATTACAATTTAGTAGTGTTATCACATCAACTCAGGTCCATACTCTAATATACTAAGTCATTTCCTGAAACAGAAAATGAATATTTTTGTTGTTTGTAAAATTTCAAATTAAGCAAATGTAAACTGTGAAATTGATATACTTAGGCAGTCTGAACCTACTCATGTGCACCTCAAGAGTGGCAGAAAGGGAAGGGGCACGGGCAAAGAATGTCAGATGATTTTAAACCTTGTGATAGTACATTATATGAATGCATGGTACACTTATTTAATAGTTTCAATAACAAAATTTAGGTGGCGGGAAACTTTATGACATTCCTTAAAATAATTGTGGCATAATGTTATAAACCACTTGAAGCAACAACAGATAATCATTGACAGGATGGTTGACGAGCCTTGCTGATCTTTAGCGGAACAGACAATTGCAAATTACAATAAAATAACACTGCACAAAATTAGAATACAAGCTGCTGATTGTGTTGACTGATTTCAGTTCACAAAAAACTAATAATATTTATTCTTTCTTTTTTTTTAATGAAAGTCTCGATGCTATTCTAGCTCGTTGTCTGGTCTGTTTGGAAGCAGTTATATTTCCTGTATATCTAGAGTTGTTTCTTTGGGCGTTTGAGATATATTGCTTCAGGTGTAGTAATGAATACTATATTTTGATGGAAAATATCATTTGTTCCTGTATGCTGTTAAAAATCGTTCTTTTCCTCTTATCCAGTGATTTCTTTGTTGCCTGATAGTTAATCGTATTTACTATTTCACTTCCAGCATGACTCTAACGTAACATCATCATGCCTCTAATGTTTCGTCTCCCAGATTACAATCCGAATGGAACAGCAGCCCAGTGAAAATGGCAAAAGCTGACCGGAAGCATTACAGGAAACATCGTTGTTGCAGGGCAGGATGGCTGTGCTGTAAATTCTGATGAAAGCAATCACCCGTTCCTATCTTTTTTACTTGTCAGATTTGGTTCAAATTTTATCATAGTTTGATGTATATTTGTCATATAATTCTCAGTCCTCATTCTGTTTCTCTATCTGCTTCGTTGGTGCATTTAAGCTATGTTAATGTAGAGTTGTTATTAGTTTTAGCTCATTCTTCCTGATACTTTTAATTAAAGATCTCATCATGATCTGTTCTGGTTCTGTTCTACTCTTGATCCATCTTTTCGTCTATTGAAGTAGTCTGATTAAGGCACTGCAGGAGGTAATAATACTGAATATCCAAGCTACAAGCAAACACGAGTTACGAGCTACAGTTCCCTTGTCAATGATGAAAGAAACAATCGTATGGAATCGTTTATGTAACAGAAACTACATGCATCGGTGCTTTTCTAAGTTATAATTTTGATATCAGTGGATTTCAATCTCATGAACATCATAGTAGAGTTCATTATTACAATTGCTTTACATAGATTTTTGTTCATACATGTGTTAGGAATCTCTTAAAAACTATTAGGTAAATATCATACTTTACAACTTTTCAACGAGAAGCTTATTCACCATTGTGTCAATTACATCATTCATCACAATAAAAAAGGACAAATAAATATGTATAATATATTATTTCATTTAATATAGAAAAATAGTGTAGTTATTCATTGCATTTAATTATACAAGATATGTTCATTCTAAAATGAATGATTCTTGTATGATATTGAACACCTTAACACAATATTAGTTATGGGACTATCGGTGCTGCATTCTTGTTAATTCTCTATTTGTGAAGCTTTCGAATTCATGTGTTTGGTATATTTGAATATGGATCCGTTTGGTAAAGTTTTAGCTTTTGAATCCAAGTGTAGAAGTTAGTTTCTAGTCAAAAGCTGTCATAACCTAACTTTTGGAAATATAAAAGAATTACTCTAAAAAACTGTTAGTGTTTGGTAGAACTATTAGATCATTATAACTTCTGGAGGGAAACTATATACTCAAAAGCTGTCCAAAAGTTCTACCAAACAGACCCTATACTAAACACATTTCTGTGGTTAGTGTTCTTAAGTTCGGTATATGTGGCAAACAACATTTTACAAAATATTCTTGAGTTCAGTATATCTGTCGAATAATTGCTCATAATTTTTGTAACATCCACACCTATACACGGCTAGTGGAATCCATAACAAAGACTCCATGTAGTTATTACATTTTTAAATTTTGTTTATTACATAGTTATTACATGACTTAAAAAAAAAGACAGCAATACTAAAATAAAATATTTTGGGTCCCACGTATACTTCATTGTGCCGTGCTATGTGCCATGCAAAATCTTAGGAAAACTTCCCTAAAACTTCAATTTCCCCACATCAAACAATAACACTATATGAGTTTAAGAAAACTCAGTATGTATGTAAGATTTTAACCTAACACAGATCTAAACAGATTTATAATAAATTCTATGTTTTCACTTTCATTTCCTTTCAGTCTTTTAGTAGAACCTTTGAACCACCCACCTTTGGCATAATACAGTCTTCCAGTTAACATATAATCTATCTTCACTCCTATTATTACATATTCTATTTTAATCTTTGTTTATTAATGAGGACCTCGTATACCAACTAGTCTCAATCAGTAGACATCAGATCTGAGTCTTGTAGTTTTATCGTTGCCATTAAATCCATATAGGATTCAACGCTAAACCTCGTCAAGCTAATACATACCCTCTTAGGGTCATTACTCCGAAGAGTCATATGCCAAGACTCTATTCTCTCTCTTCCATATCTTAATGCGAGAAAACTTATACTTTTTATCCTTTCCACCTAATTAGATTGTTCTTTAATTCTTTAAGAATGAAAGGGTTTGATTGTAAAATTTGCCCTAGTTGTATAATAACTATGATTCTTATGTAATTTTCTCCTAAGTCTTAGTTCATAATGTAACTACAAAATCTTAGCTACATTGCAATTGATAATTATTTTAGAAACATTACAACTTTATCTAGAACCTAAATGTAATTAGGATAATGTGATAGAAAAGTATGGCATAAAACATTTAATATAAGGACTTATTGAGAGCTCAAGTGTGAATATGCATGACTTAAAAAATAATCCACAAAATTCCCATCATTTTTATCCTTAGTTTTTATTCTACAAGGTTTTGGACATGATTTTACATAATTTAGGGGCTTATATACAATTTGAGAAAAGCATCAAGATAATTTAATTCAAAATCCTGAGTTATTCTGCTAATATCAAAAGATCATAGTTGTTTCTGTAAAACAATGGAAGTATAAATCATGAAATCCAACTTCCCTATGATAATTCAATAACATAAGGAGAAAATCGAAAAATAACTAAACTACTCCACTCACACGATAAAATACTATTCATTTATTTTTCTCTACAACCAATTAAAATAAACAATTACTATTCATCATCTCCTTTCTTTCATCAGCAACCCAAAAATCCAACGAACCCAATAGATAAACCCAACAAAACCTCATTCACACACACATACCTGCTTCGACGACTATTTCTCCTTGTAAGTGAACTCCACCAGTGGCACATGGTCGACGGAGTCATCTCCTCTTCTCTCTCTGTCAACCACAATCTCCTGTAACTCCTCACCATCTCACACCGTTCTCTTCCCTCTCTTCAACTCTTGTGATCTGCCACTAGGGAAACAAGCTTCTTATTTATAGGCTTCAAGACACCCATTCTCAACCGACGTTGACGCCTCGACTCCAATCGTCGTTCCAGCTATCACCGACGCTTCCGCTCCTCAACACGGCCGTTGCATCGAGGCTGACATTACAATTTTGTTCTTTGTATTTGGTGTGTGAGCCAAACAACATTCCACTTAATATTTATTGAGTTTGATATCTGTGCCGAACAATTACTCATAATTTGTTCTTAGATTCCTGTATATACTTAACAACTACTCTTCGTTTGCATGCATGTTGGATATATGTACTGAATCAACATTCTTTTCCAATTTCTTTGTTATCATTTATCTTTGTCGTCTGTTTGCAATCTATTGATTCAATATCAATAGACAATGAAATTCAAATCACAAGTAGAATTAAGATTCAATTTTGAAGAGAAGAAACATAGTTTTTTTGTAATCAGTAGATATATATTTTTTCTCCCTGCGGTCCGTGAGATTCGAACATGGGAGAGAAGTGTGAGTTCCACTCTCCTTAACCAACTGCACCATAGTAATTGGTTAGAGAAGAAACACAGTTGATAATGGACTTTAAGATTGAGCCAATGAGTTATGATTCAAAAATTGCTTCAGGCATAACTATTGCTCTACCACCAATCATATTGATTTGGCACCTTACATGTTTGATATATGTGTTGAACCAATGTTCTTTTTTTTTTTACTTGCATGCAAGTAGCGGCGGAGTTAGAAATTTTTCACTGTGGGGGCTATAGAAAATAAATGATTAAGAAGAGTATTCTTATATTCAATCACCCTTGATTCTCAACGTAAGTTAAATCAAAAAATGCAAAACATATTTCACTATTTCAAGGACGTTGGGTCTGTGACCCTTAATTAGTTGATTCAAAACATATTTCTCTATTACCTGTCACTTGTGGCTGTAGACTGTGGGTTTGTGGTCTGTCATCTCACGTTTGTGGAGTGTGGATTGTGCCACTATGGTGGAGGACTGGAGGGAGGCTAGCGACTACGGCTCATTGAGGGAGGGGGATCGCGTGTGGAGGCTTTCTGCCGTCGCTAGAGGAGGACCATCGCTTGTTGGAACTTGGAACTTCCGGGACGGCAGGACCGAACTTGGTTACTTGGAAGTGGAAGACCTCAAGACCGACCCGTGGAGGAGGACCGTTGGAGCTCTCGCCTCTCGGCCGTCACCAACGCCAGTTCGCCACTCGCCCGCCAACCGTCGCTTGGCCTTTGGGACGTTGGGTGCAGGGGTGGATCGGTGAGCTAGACAGCCGGACATGGGTGAGAAGACAACACCGATGTCGAATTCCTGGTGGTTCAGGAGGACTACAGGAGAGAGCGAATGGCGGTCAGCGCTCAGCGGGAGAGGAAGAGAAGACTAAAAGAGGAAGAGAAAGAGTCCGACTGTCTAAGAGAGATGAGAGAAGAGGAAGAGTTTTTTGGTTTTGTGTGGGAGGGAAGGAAGAAAGAGAGAAATGAAATTTTATATGAAGATTATTTACAAAATAATATACATAGTATAATGTAATTATTTTTAAGTCCAATGGGGGCAAAGCCCCCACTAGCCCCCACTTATATCCACCCTTGCATGCAAGTTCGATACATGCATGATTCATTTCATGCGTATTCAGTGTATGCACATTTGTTTTACATGTGTGTGTTCGATGTATGCATGTTCGATAAATACGTGTTTGGTGTATATTTGCAAATAGGATTTTATATAGATGTTAATGTGCTTATCAAAACACCAAACTTTATGAATCATTGTATTGGTCGATTTCTTTTCATTAAACTTCTAGATGCATGGTTCATTTTATAAAGAATCATGATGAATTTTGACTCATGCATGTATTGTATATAAAAACAAGTAAGAGATTCGATTGTAATGGTGGATTCACTGAAATGTCATTGCACTAAGTGAGTGGAAGATCAAGTTAAAGTAGTGTCTTCCAACAACTTCACATATACAAATGAAGCTCCAATCGAATGTTGGTTCTCTCGTCTATAACCATTGCACTAGGCAAGTAGAAGATCAAGTTAAGAGTAGGGGGTCTTCCAACAAGCCTTTATGGAAGACGGATCAAAGATTAAGCCATGAAGGGTAGAGTCTCCGGGACACCTGTAGACACCTCGATTTTGAGGTTGCTCGTAAGCGAACTCTCCAAAAGATGTTGCTTTAGATACGGCAAGGCTAACCTTATTTGAACATTATTTGGCATCTTGGTTACCCTAAACCTATAATAAACTCATGGTCCGATTAATAATTTAGACAGTTAGATGTGGAGCACCATTGTGGTGCACCATAGTGGAGTACCAATATGAAGCACCATCATGGGGCACCAATTTGGAGCACTCAGCTGGTGCACCAAGGTGGCGCACTAATGTGGAGCACCAAGTTGGCGCATGGCCACTTTTCAGGGTGCTGGCTGTTGGCTGTCCATCTTCTGTGCTTGTAACCTCTCCCTGCGAATATTCCTCTATGAATCTACACAAGACTGTTGATTTCCGAGGCTTTTGTCATCCCAAGGCTTTACAACTTCATCTCCTTTAAAAGCCACCCATGAGCAACACTTTAGCTCTTTTAGCAATTCACCACTTCCTAGCAACCAGCACATCCACTTTCTAAGTATCATTTTTGCATCCCTAGCTGTGTCCAAAGCACCAAGGAAAGGAGACCTCGAGCCACCAAAGGAGAACACACCATAGGTAAGTTCCTTTACACATGAGCTTACATGATGTTCTGAATAAAGATTACACTGCAATTAGGCTGATATTAAGTCTGTATATTGTTGTTTATTTGCACCTTTTATTTAATTTAGGTGTTTATGATGCTCTTTTATATGTTCATTGTTTGTTTACCATGATAATTTCTTGCATTGTATGATCTTTTGAGCAATGTATCGTAATCCTATGAAATCACTAGCCATGGAACATAAGCTGTGATGCACCCCCCTTTGCATGTTTTATCAATTTCCCATGCTCATAGGTTAACCAGATCACTACATGAATCATAAAATCCTCCATAAGTAGTTGCAGTCCTTGGGAACCCATGAATATGCATAGATAAAGAGAGACTGAAATGAATGTTTTAGACTTGATTATTTAGTATAATTATGTTCCCTAGCATCTAGGTTAATGATCTGAATAATCAGTTATATAATTAGTTGCACACACCTAGCCCAGGCTCTGAAATCAGATTGCAGTTTGAAACAAAGTATCTGGAGTACACCAACTTGACGCACCTGGCTGGAGTACATCACTGGAGCACCAACCTCGCGCACCAGGCTGGAGTACATCACTGGAGCACCAACCTCGCGCACCAGGCTGCAGCACATCACTGGAGTGCCAACCTAGCGCACCAGGCTGGAGCACATAGCTGGCGCACCAGGCTGGCGCACCAGGCTGGCGCACTAGCCTGGTCATAGGGGGCAAGCAGCCTATTTTGCATCATGATTTGCATGCCTTTATGATTGTTTTGGACTATGATCTTTCTGATGTTTGATATCTGATATACCATGTTCATTCTTGTATAATTTCATCATATAATAACACTGTTTGCATTAGTTTTGCATCTAGTGCATTTGGCTTGCCACTAGGGTCTAGTGAGTTGGTTGCCTTCTTGGACTCTTGTTTATAGAGTTCTTTTGCATTGTCCATGATCCGGAACCAAGTAGCATGGCTGAAATTCATTAGCTTTTATCAGGATAGGAGTTTTTGTGGTTTTGTGTGAGGCTTATTGCCCTTGAGCACAAGACCCATATCATGGTGTCTTGGTTTCATTCTTTCTTTTATGGCTTTATGGGAAAGAGATGAATTTATATGTGATTAGGTTTTCTAGAGGTCTAGGGTGCATATGCTGATGGTCTTAAGCATATTTATAAGATTTTATATCGCATAGCATATCAGTCTGGTTGCTCTGTGATTTCTGAGTCTCACTTTAGTGGCACACATAGTTGGCACACCTTAGTGGAGCACATAGGTGGCGCACCTAATCGGAGCACATAGTTGGCGCACCAAATAGGCTCACCTGCCTATTTCAGTGCACCAACAGTGACTTTTGGTATGATATTTAATATAGTTCCTGATTTGCTTTGCCTCTGATTTTCTTTGGGTATCCTCCTGGATATATCAGGATGACTCCAGTCTGATTTCATCCTCTTTTATGCATGATAACCTAGGTTTTTCATGTAGCAAAGCGAGGACGTTAGTCACTTGATATAACTAGATCTATGGTTATGTTTGTGCAATATCTTTGCACCGATATTCGGTCCATGCCTTGAGTGATCTTTCAGAGTATTAGGACACACCCCACAGTCCTTTTACCCATGTTTAGCATAAGGCACCATTTGCATATAGCATTGCATTGCATATCGCCCTCGGACGTACAGAAACAGGCTGAAAAGCCAATATTTCCATATAAGTAAACGAAAAACCTAAGAAAGACCGATTTCTCGGGCGCACAGGGGTATCTAATACGTTCCTCTTGAGTAACAGGGATCCTTGCCTGATTTTCTGGTTCATGTTGACCTTTATCCATTGAGTTGTTGCATAATTTTATTATTTCGAAACGGTTTTCCTCGTCTCCCATTTTTAAGTAGACTAGGTGGCGACTCTTGCATTTTTATCATTACTTTAGCGCATTTTACCGTGACTTTGATGGCTCTTGTGCATCTAACCCTTCGGTTTACACACGAGGCTGTCGCCAACATGATTACAACACCTCTACAATGTTTATTTTTGGTGTGTGTGCATTGGAAGACTAGATTTCGTCTCTACGACGACAAACCTTGTTTGTAGTTGAATTTAGACGACATGACAGTGACGACGACAACATCGATGATGTGGTAACAACAAAGGGTTGCATACAATGATGATGACAGTGATGAATTGCAGATTACGAGAAGATAGTAAGGATGACCATAGTGGCAAAGATAAGAATAGAAGGCTCGAAGCCTTTTGTTCTCTCTCTATCCATTGCTCTCTTCTTTATATCTACAAAGCTCCTCTCTATGATCTCTTTTATTGTGATATCGGGTCTTTGTTGATCTCTCTGTTTTCATGTGTTTTTTTCTATTTTTGGCTTCTTTTACAGAGGATGAGAAAAGGACAGTTGGTTGTTGATGAAGGGGAAGAGTGAGGTATAAACATTCCGACTTCTTAAAAGCATTTAAACATAGGTTGACCATACAGGAGGGCCTACCGCTCGAATCCCTCACTATTGTAGTGAGGTCCATCACACAAGAGACTGACTACCTGACTCCATCACTGCAGTAGTGGGGCCCACCTGTGAGGTTGACCAACTAGTTGACCCCCTCACTTTAGCGGTGGGGCGCATCCTCCCACCACTATAGTGGTGGGCCCCATCATAGGCCCCACTGCAACAATGAGGGGGTCGACACTACTAGAATTTCTGAATTTTGTGAGGATAATTCATGAGGATATAGCGAAGACATGTCGTTGTTAAGTTATAACGAGGACTTAATGAAGACATGTCCGTGTAATTTCCTCGCAAAATATTAAATTTTCACGCACACGTGGGCCTTGTCATTCTTTACCTTATTCCTTTGCCACTACTCCCCAAATCTCCATGACCACCATCTAAACCAAACCATTCCTCTCGCTCCCACCATCCACCTCCCCCTTTCTCTCCCTCCAGATCCATCTCAATCCCCTTAGATCCCCATCCTCCTCCTCCCCACTCTTCCGCAAAATCAAGTCCCTCTGTTGGGAGCTCTCTAGAACGCTACGACATGCTTGCTTTTGTCATTCACTCGGCATGCTCTTCCTTGTCTATTAGGTTTGGCACCAATTCACTCCAATTCCATTTCTTCTATCCTGATTTTTTGTTTCTGGTTTTCTTATGGATCTTGCCCTCCTCCCATTGGACGCAAAGGAGCTAGTTGTCCCTGATGAAGGAGGCGGTTGGGGTGATCAAGCAAAAGCTTCCTGTTGAAAATGTGAGTTGTTGTTAGTCTGGGCTTTTTTTGGGTGTTCAATGTTTTTCTTGTCTGTGGTAGCATAGTTGTTGTTGATTGTTTGGTTGTGGTGAAGGTTAAGGAGGAAGAGGAGTTGAGCTCGGGGTCATTGATGGTCAAAATGGAGGAGTGTGGGCTAAAGTCTCTTCTACGTAATGAGGGATGGAGGTGCATGGGGAAAAGTTGCTTGGTATAGTCAACTTTTTCCCGTGGCGAGGAGAGGAGGCACCTCCTGGTGTTAAATGTGGTACAATAGATGACACTCTCTATTATTTTTGTAGCTTTTGGTGCTTTTCTTTAGAAGAAAAATGTTTTTTTGGTACATTTCGATGTTTCGTTTGGAAATGTAATTTTCAATATTTTTGGATGGCTTCACAATATTATCTATTTGTGGAGTTTAAAATTTGCTTATTAGTTAAAATGGAATTCAAAAGTTGAAAGTCTGAAATTTGTTTCCCATTTAGAATTTGTCATAGTCTCATAAACTAGTCAAGTGGAGTTGACGGAGAAGCAGTATTTTAGGTGCTTTTGTTTATTAGTTGAATGAGGTATCACTTCCTGAGTATACTCAGATATTTTTGCTAAATCTAAAAGCTACAATAGCAACAAACTCATCTTAAGAATGAAAGCACCAACTAATTGTAATAGAAGAATACAGTGTACTATGATAAATAGGGAAGTAATATGCTGTTTTTGAAGTCTGTCTTGCTTTTGAATATTCTTGAGGAATAATTTGTTTATTGTGTAATTGCTAAACCCTTGTGCATGGTAATAGCATTTGTTCTAGTATCCAATCTTGAATATGATATTTGGCCCATATGGAATATCATCATCTAAAAATACAACTTCGGATACTTTTGGATGACACGTGAAAGCATTGACTCACATAATACTTTTGGATGACACGTCCAAGCATGACCTCACGTAATTTCTAGGAAGTATTTATAGAAAAATTATATTTATACCATACAATGTGCTTGAATATGCATAATCGCTTTAAGTAGCTCATAACTACTTCAATATTTTATTATTTATGATATTATTATTTGATTACTGAATCTCAGTGAAGTTTAAAAGTATTTAAATCTTATGTGCATGTGTTCTTATTTTATGTAAACATAAGTTTATTTATTTATGCATCCACCCACTCTATTCTATTTTGACAAGATTTTTGAGATCCAAATGTCCATTTTGTTTCATATCCTTTGTCCATATCTATGCTTCTTAGTTTGTTTTTTGAAATCAGTAGATATTTTTTTTTTTCTCCTTGCGGTCCGTGAGATTCGAACCTGGAAGGGAGGTGTGACTTCCACTCTTCTTAACCAACTGCACCATAACAGTTGGGAACCATGCTAGGACATTGCTTTATGCTATTGATTCTTGCTAATTTTAAGGTTTTCATTTTTTTACTCTATGTTTATGTCTTCCTTCGGATTCTAAGTAACTTTTTAGGACAGATAGTGTATAGAATTCATCCTTTGTGGAATCAAAAATATTGTCCATCACATGACTATGACAATACTCTCCAATGTTGTAGCTACAAGTAGCGATGGCAACGAATTAGGTCTACCTATACCTAGATCCAAACCCATCTTATTTGATGGGTCTAGGTCTCGATCTAAATATTGGTCCTGATTTTAGAACCCAGACCCAGATGGTCTGGGTCTTAGGTCTAATGGGTCCTCCAATCTGTTTTCATTTTTGATAAGAAAGTAGATTTTTAATTAAACTAAAAACATTATAAATAAATGTGCTAAATAATTCTCTGTCAATACACATATATCATGAATAAAATACAATCATAAATAAATATATAATATGAACAATATCATGAACCATTGATAGTTAAACAACATATAAATAAATATATCTAACTTCAACAAACCAACTTTGTCAATATCCATATAATAATTTTATGTCAATGTGTATACACCAAATAAATTATAGACTTCAAAGAGAATGAGATTTAAGAGTAGAATAATATATATTATATATATAGTATAAATATCATACATTAATCCTAATATTTAACTTATAATATATTATATATAAATCGGGTCCATGGGTCTACGGGTCTGAGTACTTTTAGACCTAGACTCGACCTAGTAAATGAGCAGGTCTAGTGGGTCTAGGTCAACGGATCCATAGGTCTCACTTTCAGGACCCAGACCCATACTTTATGGGTCCAGATCCACAGATCCTGGGTTTAGACCTAGACATGGAAATCAAGTCGAGCCGGCCCTAGGCCGCCCGACCCAGCACGGGCCCGGAAAAAATTAACGTGAGCCGGGCCGTGCTGGGCCTAACAGGCAGGCTCGCCAAGGCTCTTAGAGTAGGCCCATTTAGACCCGCAAAAACACCCTGGGCCGGGCCGAGCCAGCCCTTGAATAGTCAAAAATAAAAAATAAAAAATAAAAAAACACAGTGCCGGGCCAAGCAGCCCACCCCATTAAATAAAAAATAAAAAAA
This sequence comes from Posidonia australis, assembly GCA_024699735.1. NCBI lineage: Eukaryota > Viridiplantae > Streptophyta > Magnoliopsida > Alismatales > Posidoniaceae > Posidonia > Posidonia australis. The sequence continues at coordinate 670 of JAMKQA010004392.1, read as the reverse complement.
ATAAAATTTTGCAACGGTCCAAAGGACTGTTGCAATAACGACTGGACATTTTTGCAATTTTTTTTTTAAGAAATCAATATTTTAATTCTATAAATACCCCCCCACCTCATTCATTTTTCTTCACAACTCAATCTTCTCTTCTACAACTTTCTCTACTACAAATTTCTCCCAATTTTCAAGTGAAGATTTCGCTGTTTGGCTTTAGATTCTGCCCGGTCTTCTGCTCTCCAGATTCCAGTCTCCACGCGACACTAGCTGAGTCAACAACATCAAAATTTCTTTACTTCTAATCCCTCCAAATTCTTTACTTTTAATTCCTCTATTTTTGGGTTTTGGTTTTTGTGGGTTAAGGGTTTTATTATTTTATATTCATTTTTTTATATTAAAATGAAAAATATTGGTAATGTTGGTAGCCATGACTATATCCCTAGTATGGAGTCAGATCAACCTCAGTTTACCCCAATACATACTTCACAGTCCACAGCCACTAGAAAACTTAGGAAACAAAGTTCTTGGGTTTGGGAGCACGTTACATTAGACCTTGTAGATCAAACTAGGTGTTACTGTAATTATTGTAATACCACATACACATGTCCTAGGGGAGGGGGTGTAGGTCATATATCTAGACATTTACAAAAATGTATATCTAAACATAATAAAGATGACAACA
>JAMKQA010004391.1:0-16055 GCA_024699735.1 Posidonia australis | reverse complement strand
ACACAGAAAAATCAGACCATATGTGGAATTTCTAGCATGCTTTATTCCAATGCACAAGAATAAGAACCTAAAGGAAAAGTGGGAAGGGCCTACCTTGTTCAAGATGTTCCTTCAAAGAAAGACCCAAGATAATAAGCTCCTTGATGCTTTGGAAGGGCTGAGAATATCTCTAGATGCAAGGAAAAGCTTGAGAGCTCAAGTGAATAGTTGCAGAATTTTGGAGAAGGCTAGTTGTAGCTGTCTGTATCTCTAACCCCAAATTGGCTGCCTATAGGGGTCTATATATAGGGATCTTTCAAGGGTAACTCCTGGGAAAGCAAGGAGCCTCATAGACGAAAAGCCTGGAAGATTCCATAGCATATTCGTTGGTGGAGGTAACAGCCATGGGAGGTGGAAAACTAGCTGTCAGCAACCTGAGAAATGGCTAGGCGCCCGGTATGTGCGCTAGCTAGGTGTGCTAGGCAGGTGTGCTAGTTAGGTGTGTCAGGTAGGTGTGCTAGCTAGGTGCTCTCCCCTACTTGTCTAGATTTCTAGTTCGACTGTGGGCCTACTATAGGTTTTGATTTGGTTTAGCTAATAGGATTCAAGGGTTAACCACATCCAAATAAACATCTGGAAAGCTTATCTATGAGTCACCTCAAAATCGGGGTGTCTACAGTCTCCAATTTTAAATTTAAGTGCTTGAAAGTGAGCAGTGTTGTTTCATATTTCTCTTCTAATATAATATACTTTACATGAAGAGATAATTGAGCATTTCTACTATGAATAGTTGTATTAGATGATTCACCAACCAATTTTTTCCCATTAGTCTTCTCGTCGTCTTCCTCACCATTCATCTTATTCTTAGTCTCCTTCAATGAAATTCCATCTATTTTCTTTCTCTTGATAGGTTTTGTCGCAAGACCCTAAACTTTAATATCTTCATCACGTATTACCTCCACATGATGAATCCGGTATTGAGGTTTGTCATCCTTTAGCTTTATTGGTAAAAGCCAAGACTCATAATCCTCTACAAGCAATGGGGTGGTAATCACTTAAATCACAATGTAAGAAGCAAGTTAGATTATATTTCAAAAATAATTTTTAATTGAATAAATGTTATTTGTAACTATACATGAAATATCGTGGCCACTATCAAAATGCTACTTCAAAAGTCACAGACTTCTTCCAGTGTTGGCAATCTTGGTTATGCCGCTAATCTCAAAAAATCACGTCTATTAAATTCATGAGAAAATAGTCAATTACAAAATGTTATCACGTGAGGAATTAATTCAATTGACAATTAACAAAAAAATTACCATCATAGTGAAGGTACATCTTCTAATGTTGATCGAGTTGTTATCAATGTTTCTGACATGAATAGTCTTCAACGGATATCAGACATTATATATTCATATACGGCATTACGTACCTCAACTGTATGCCCATAGCTCATCTAAGTTATTAACATAAAAACATATTCCTATATTTATTGAATTGTTCGTTTGCGAGAATAGGATGTTCGCAAATAAATACAACATTAACAACTTGACGATTCCTTCCACATCGTCACTGTTCTTATCTTCCAACAAGTCTTTCATCTTTTCAAAAATGGCTTTTAAAACAATTTCCCCATTTCCTTTGGAAGATACCTCCCTCTAGTTGTTGATGACCTACACTTCTTCATATTGATTGTTGTACTTTCATTACCATTCAAAGGAAGGCCTAATATCAAAGCAAAATCTTTTGGACTATACATTACATATTTGTTTTTCCAAATTTGGACATACTTTTTTCTTTTGTCAAAATGCCTAATTATATAATGGACAACACAAGCGTCCATCTTAAATTGCCTTCCCAAAATGAAAGAAATGGGCAAATGGTGACCTATCAATCAAAGAGAAATGCTCATATATAACAAAATCCTAATTTTCTCTAATGATATTATTATGAAGTTGTTCAGGTAACATGTTGTCGGTATCCAACAAACCTCGACAACTCCGTTTCCTTTTGTAGTATTTGAATTTTCAGGAGCTTCATTTAAAATTGTGGTATTGGGATTAATAGTACTAGGATTATCTGAATGTGACACCATCTGCATTTAAACAAAAAAAAAGAATAACAAGTTTATTTCAAGTTCTTAGCATTTGCAAAAAAAAAGTTTATTTCAAGTTCTTAATCAAACAGAAAGGAAAATAATGATTTCAATATGTTGTTTTGATATTGTAGGTTATAACCTAAGAATATGTACTTTAGTTCTTACTTTTGAATGTTATCACATCAATCAGAAGTTTGGAACCTACAGAAACTAAATACACATTTCGCGAAGAACAACATGAAGAAAAAATAAAATCTTCAATCTTTACCTTAGATTATAGAACTATCTGTGTCCTATGTCGGTGGCGAGCGTACAGAGGATGTAGCGACGATGACAATTTGAGGGACGATTTGAGGAGGAGGATGGATGATCAACACAGATTGAGAGTACTAGTGGAGGAGGTCTTGGATCGACAGCGACGAGGCTGGGGATTGAGAGGATTAATGGTGGCGTGAAGGATGCTGGTTGGCAGTGAGGATTGCATTGATGCTCTGAGAGGATCGGTGCTGGGGAGGACGCGGGTTGGCGACGAGGAGGGTGGGGATGGTGAAGTAGGATTTGATGGAGTATAGTAGTTGTTTTGATAGATAAAGTGATTTATATCATTTGGTAAAGTTTACAAACTATTACAGATGTCCATCTCGGACGTCCACAATCGTTTTGTTCCAAGCAATCATATGTGAACATTCGCAACAAACCTCTACAAACGTTCTATCCCAATGATGAAATTGGGCATTCATATGCAGACGTTCGCAACAGACGTCTGGAAATGCCTTGTCTCATTTGACATAGTGCAACAATTATAGAAGGGCACTATTGTACTTTCATCACATGCATGTATGGTATGAAAATAAAGCTCTAATGGCAGCTAATGGTGTTGGGGAGAAAAATAAAGTGGACTCTTCTTTGGGGAGGAGTTTAAATGGGGACTCTAAGATGGGTTCAGCAATAATTTTCTGTAATATATATGTATGAACTCGACCAACCCCTTAATGATGCAAATATTGGACTAAATTGTTGGCTTTTTAAAAAAAGTTCTACATTCATTAGGATTCAAATTCGCAATCTCCCAACTGGAATAATAGTTACGTATCGAATAAGTTATGTTTTGTTCGGTATTAAATTGTTGGCTTGCCGACTTAAAAAAGAGCATAATGAGAGACAATTTTCCAATAGATAGCAAACATGAATATCTAGGGGGAAGACTTACTCTTTTAAACTCAGTCCTTTCTGTAGTATCTGTCTACTATTTCTCTATGCTACACTTACCTATAAGGCTGGAAAAAGAAATAAATAGAATACGTAGAAGATATTTATGAACTTCCAATCCTTATGGTTCTTCAGGTATCCTTCTTATGAAATGACAAAATATTTGTAGACATAAGAATTAAGATGGACTGGGGATCATCAATAGCAGAAGCTTTTATTCTGCTATTAAATGCAAGCTTTTTTGGCAACTCCTGGAAAGTAACAATCTTTTTAAATGGCCTACCCTTATTAGAAGCAAACACTTCCATCCTAATGGCTTTGGTGCTTTGTTACATGTTTTTTCTAAAAATTTCTCACCACTTTGGTAGGAATTAAAAGCTCAGTAAGCTGTGATTAACACATTTCTTAGATTCACATTGAATAATGGCAGGAAAATCTTATTTTAGCATGATCACTAGGGCACTAGTACTCCTTTAACATATGAGCTATATGATCTTTATTCCCTGGCTAAGAATAAGAAGTGTTCTCTGTAGAAGATGTTATGGGTGTATCTTGTTAAGTGTCCAACGATTTTTGAAAATAAAATGTTCCATTTTTCTCAACTTCCAATTCCTGTTAGATTATATGATATACTAAATTCAACTTAATTAATTGATAGTGATGATGTTACCTGTTGGTATCTCACCAGTAGCAATCAATTTATAGTGAAGAGTTATCATAACAATCTAAACGATGGGGGACGTAGATCTTTAATAAGAAATCAATTTGGAAAGGTGCAGTACCTTTGAAAGTTAAGATTTTTGGTTGGTTTGTATGTCATGATAAAATTCTTTCTAAAGCTAACTTGCAAAAAAGGAACTGGACTGGTTCTTTACATTGTGACATTTGTAGTTATTTTATGGAATAAATTGTTCGTATTTTTTTACATTGTAATGCTTCTAGGGTTATTTGGGATTTCTTTATTTCTGATGCACATGAAATTTTGAACAACATTAATATATCTGAGATTTTTTCATTACACCAGGCGCTTAAATTTAGCATACGTTATCACAGATGGAACTCATTACTTTTGGCTATACTGTGGACTTTATAACTTAACAGAAATACAATTATACTTAAAAATTCAGGTCAAAATATTAACTCAATATTTCATCACATTTTGCTTTTGACTTCGTGTTCGACAGATATCTTGGCAACTAGACAGGACAATTTGTCACAAACTCTAAGACAAGTTAAGCAAGATTGGAACCAAGCACATCCTATGTAAGAAAATCCCTCGGTGGCTTCAGCTAGTGGGATTGGTAGTGCACAAGGTGAATCTATGGGACCATCTACTTCTACTGCTATATCTGGATCGGCTGATCCGACCATTTAGTTTAGATAGGCGCTTGGTTCTCTTTTGTGATGTTTAAAACACTGTTATGTCTCTTGTTTACTTTGTCTTGCCTAAGTTGTGTAACTTTTATTTTGGCTTCCTTAGACGTAGAGGAAAGGAATTAATATAACTTTTGTATATTTGATGGTGGAATTCATAATCAATTTTTTTTTGAATTAATATATATACCACTTTCAAAAATTATAGATAGCAATCATGAATTGAAAATTGCCTCTCTCTTTTTTTTGATAATTTAGAAATGCTGCAATGCCATTACGGCAATCTTGGAAGGCGTTTTTCCAAGAGAAACCACGGAAGCACTCGAAGTGCATTGTTGACATGCAAGGAAAGCGGACAATAAGATCGATCATGTTATCATGCTTTATTAAAAAGGAAATTAATCAAGTCAAGAATCTTCTCCTTGATCACATGAAAAAACCAACAAAGGGAACAACCAACAACATTGTTATCAGCAGCATATGACGCCCACCATCACCAGCAGCACCGCCACGAATGGCGTCGTCGTCTTCCTTCCGATACCCATCAATCCATTTTCTCACTAGCCTCATCTCCTCTCTCCTCTTCGAAACCAACCACTCCGGATCATCATCCTGGGCAGGACTCAAGTCCATGCAATGACTTCCTTCCGCAGTGGTCAAAGCAACAACGCTCTCCGACATGCTCTTCAGCACACCCCCATAGCTGTACGGATCTCTCAGCGAATTAGAGAAAATAATATTGCTGCCAAAGGTCTTGAGCACGTCCAGCAACTCCATCCCTCCATACTCTGTCAAAATTCTACGTCGCCTTGGTGTAACACCAAACATCTGCTTGCAAGACGCATAGTAGCCGCCTGCGACCTCAGCATCGTCGCCGTTGTCGGAGTCGACTTGGAACACGGAAGTCACGCCCTCGTTGCCGGCATTGGTTGTGAAGATTGTGTCATTCGGCGGTGGTCCTAAAGGAGGGACCAATTCAGTGCATGTTTGCCATGTCCAAGGCCGGTCGTCACCGAAATCTTCTGCTGTTGTTTGTGGTGGATTCATATCGAAGCATGAGTGGTGGGGGTGAGATGATATAAGTCCTGCGATTAAGTTTCAAATTAGTTGGACATGCGTTTTCTTTCTTTCATCGTATAATTCAACAGCATATATATATTTATACACACTAGCTTGATATCTAATAAGTGGTTATGATGATATCATAGCATCTTAGAATCGATATGTTTTGCAGTTCTTATCTAGAAGTTGAAATTTTACGTAAATGGTTCAACTTGAATATTTTTTGTTTTTTTTTTCAGAGAATTCATCTAACTACTAAATCCTTCGAACCATAAAGAGACTTTTACAAGGATAAGTGACAACATTACCTGCAGCTACCTTTTGAACTACATCAGTATCAGGAGGCTTTCCATCTATGGCACCGCAAATACTCCTCATTTGACGATTCCAGCTATCTCCATACTGTGCTGCGTCATAATAAGTTCCAGCCAAGAAATCTTTGAGGCTACCACCATCCTGCAATTCGGAGCAACACCTGAACTCCTTGCTAAGGCGAGCAAGCCCACCTTTCTCACCAGCAATCTTATCCATCTCCGACCAAGACTTCTTTATCGTGTCGTAGCAGCTCTCGCTCACGCCCTTGAAGTCCCTGCTGACGACGATGTCGTAGGGGTCGGTCTCTATTATTCCGTCGTTGTCGAAGACCGGCGCCGAGGAAGCGACCGCTCCAATGGTGATATGTGGGTACTTTAGTCTGAAGTATGCCGCCAATTGTCCCGCATACGAGCAGCCGAAGACGATGACCGGGCACTTCTCCGCCGAGAGGCGTTTCTTGATGTGAAGGATTATCTCCGAGTAGTCTGCAAGTGCCTGGCTGGTGCTAAGGTATCCTAGAGTAGAAGAGTTCTGGTAGGCGATCTTCTTTGATCCAAATGGTATCGAATCGCCATAGTACCTATGGAATGGAAGGAATTCATTGCTGATTGATTTTGAGTTGGATATCTTAGATGCAACCTAGTGCTAAACATTGAAATTTACTAAAGGTTCAATTGCTTTCACAAAGATCAATCTACAAGCATAAAGCTGAACTGTTCCTGTGACTTGTAATAATATGCTTTATCTATGCACACCTTTCATCATAACCACCTACGCTTTGTAAAACCTTTTCTTTCATTAACGCGCATAGGCAATTAATGTCTGTGGAATTCTAACTTCCGGTCTCTAAACAAATAGAAACCCCCATTCAAATAGACTTCTCTAGATTCAACTTCCCTATGATCATTGTTCTTAACCCAAGACTGAGTCCTTATTTGACGATAGAAATATTAGTATGCAGAGATAGATACATACCGATGATCAATGAAGACGAGGAGGCCTCTAAACTCAGCGGCGAAGTTGTTAACCCTGCTGTTGTAGACCCAGTCATTGAAATCGCTTTCTCCTCCCAAGTACACAAAGATCGGACATCCATCCCGTCCACCGCACCAATGTGCATCGCTTAATAGATATCTATGCTTGAACGTGGTGTAGCTTTCAGGTCTGTAGTTGAAGTGGTCCAACGTCTGATTGAAATAGAAAGTCTTCAGGTTCTTCTCAGCTCCAGATAAGTCTAACGAGACTTTCCTCCACGCAAGAGTTTGTTGTTGATGCCCCTTGGACCACTTTCTTGCGTGTAGACGTTGCGCAGTCCTTAATGATGGTGGTGGTGGTGGAGGTACACGGTCGTCTCTATCGGAGATAGAGTCTCCACAGAAGAGACTGACAGAAAGAAGTGAGATCACACAGAGGAATATCAGTTCTTTCCTACTCATCTCTTCTTCTTCTTCTTCACGCAAGGATGTTGAGGGAAAGCAAAAAAGAATAGATCAAGTAAACAAGGCCAGAAGCTGTTACATGCTTTGGTAGATGAAACTAAGTGCCGTTTCCCTTCTTTGAAGATATCTTTGACCACTAAGATATTTTACTAAATATCTTTGAAAAGTAAATATCTCTCTATTTTACCATCTTATTGCTACTTTTTTGGAAATATCTTAACTAAACCTAGGATTGATCAAAAACTGAATTTGAGAGAGAGAGAGAGAGAGAGAGAAGTAAAGAAGTATTTTTTTTTACTATTTTTTGATCTTGTTTATTTTTTGGTGTTATTGTTGTATACCATTCCACCACAAATGAACTTAGACATGATATTCATCAAATGAATTGTTCCTTCAGTTACATGTTTTGCATACATGGTGGTGGAATCTGTGTAGATTTATCATGTATCGTTTTTACTTCCATTCCTAATAAGATAAATATAACTATTTTTTATTTATATGTACTAAAGATTTCTATATTTTGATATATCTTGTTTTTACTTATTCTTAATTTAATTATGTTGTATCTTCATTGTATACCACTCATTTCATTTGCCAATCCTTTTCTTCTTTTTATTGCCTTTTAATAATTATTTTATCTCTATCTCCATACATAAAAATTATTTATAAATTATTTTAATCAATGGTCAAACCACACATCTCTTTGACTTCAAATAACAAGCCTTCATAATTTATTATTAATAATTAATGTCATGTTTCACAACAAAGTTTTTTATAATATTTTTATTTTGATTTTACCTTTTTATTTAGCTAAATGTTCTTCTCATACCATAATTTTTTTTTAATAGCATGTATTTACATGTTTCTATACTTTCTAATTCTTTTTTCTTCCTACGCTTCACATGGGATTTTTTTTCTTGTTATCTATACTATTATACTAATTCTTACCATGTATAAGAAAGAGAAGCATGTCACCTAAGCATGTTTTTTAATTATCTTTATTTATATTATTATATTGATTCTCACTTTGTAAAAAAAGAGAAAACTACCACCTAAGTAGGTCTCTTGATTGCTCTTTGTTATCCTAACTACTAATAAAAATACATATTGTTTCACCATCATTATCTCTAAGATAACCTTAACCTCTTCACATTTCTCTCATATTAATCCTATTTTTTTTACTTTTATATTTTAATTATATATTTATAATTTCTTATTTAACAGTTGATAATAGACATAGACAAATAACTTATGTAACTGTTAACCCCAAACATTGATTCAATAATGCCAATTGTGCACCTCATTGAGGAACACTAAAGTTTATAATTTCTGATATTATTTATTGATTAATCTAATATGCTATATTATTATTTATCACTTATAAATGTGTAATAGTAAAACAATAATTATAACACATGTCCTTCACATATTAATTGACATTAAGCCTCTTATGTATGATTATGTTATTTATTAATGTTAATGTGATGCAACACATTCTCATGTCTAGTTCAACTTCCTGTTGCTCCCAAATATAAACCTATTGTTTTTATTTTTGAAATTATTAATGTTAGGATGGTTTCTTAGAATAAGACAACCTTGAGAATAAACATTAACATCTTCAAAATCAGAGTAACACTATATAATCATGGTGGAGGAATTCATAAACTAAACTCTCACATAGCCACATAAAAACCATACTTTCGTGAGCATTTTGAGTTTTAATTTTGTTATTAACTTTAAAGTTGATATTTTCTTGTTGTTGTTATACATTTAATTTTTATTGATTTTATTTCCATATCAAAAACATAGAAAAAAACAAATAACAACTTATACATGTTATGTTTCCCTTTCTCATATTCATGTTTTGATCAAATATAAATGGTTTCTTGTACATAAAACCTTAAAAGCTTATTAATATTGGACATTAGAATAGTAATCACATATGTGGTTTGTTATCTTAGCAGTAAATGTCAAACATTGTTCAATTAATAATCATTTGGAAAACTTTTAATTAACTAGGCCTTTGCTGTTCTATGAGTTGTACTACTAACGAATTTGACTTTACAAGTTTTCAAATGTTACTAACTACAATACATGTAATACGTAGTATTACATATGTATAATAATTATTTTTAATACAACCTAAGAAAGAACATATTTTTTATCCAAATAATTTTCTTAATTAAATTATTAAACATGCAATGCACATATCAATTCACTAGCATATATACAAGTGAGCTATTTTTACATAATAATTATTTATTTTATTTTTTGAGTAATTTCCTTAATTAATAGTAACCTCAACTATAAGTGTTTTCCACTTCAATACCCTCAACTATAAAATTTTTCATTCTAGTACTCTTAACTTTTAATTTTTTCATTTTAAAATAGTTATACTAATGTTGTTACAATATCACATAGAATATATGACCATTGTGCCCTTAATAATTTCTTTTTCTTCCTTCTCTATTCTTTCTCTTCTTCCTCCTATTACTCTTCTTAACAATGTTAATGAGATGAAACGATAGCGTGTCCTTTCGAATGATGGCGTGACTTTTTGAGTGATGGCCTGTCCTTCTACCACTAAATCCCCTCCTCACCACTCCTCCACCCCCACCGTCTCCCCCCTCCTCCTCCCCTTCCTCCTCTACTAATCACTAATACCATTTATAGGGACACTGAAGACACTAAGGCCAAGATGGTGGTAGTGGCAACGACATGCCTGTTAGAAATGAAGTAGAGAGAAAGTAGAAGAGAAATACAGAATTAGAGAGAGAAACAAGGAATGAAGGAAGGAAGGAAACACTTTCATGAAACCATCACAATACTCTGATTCATCATCTATTCCTACTACTCTTTTTTCCTCTACTCCTTCCAACCATGTTCAACCCAACCACACCCCTCTCCTCTTCCTCCTCCACCACCATCACCACCACCACCACCATGGAGAAAACCCAAATCCAACTCCAACCACTACCACCACCATTGTTTGTCACTCTCCTTCCTCTCGTTTCCAACAACAAACCTAGTAAGAACCCATACCTCCCATCTCCATCAGGGACCATCAAGGAACTAAGGTCTTTGTTCACACTTTCCTTCCCAATCGCCATCTCTACCTTGCTATTCTACTCCCAATCTTTGATGTTGACATTCTTCTAGGGGTTGCTCGGGGACCTCTCGCTCACGGTAGGGTTCCTAATAATCAGCTTTGCGAACATGACTGGCCACTCTATCCTCTTTGGACTCTCTCTTTGCCATGGAACCGCTTTGCTCCCAATCCTTCAGAGCCAACAACCCAAAGCTCCTCTCCTTGATCCTCCACCACTTTGTTCTTTTCCTCCTCTGCTCCTCCCTCTTTATCTCCTTTCTTTAGCTCCTAATGTCCAAGTTCCTGCTCCTCCTCAATCAGGACCCCAAGATCACGTTGTTGGAGCAAAGCTATATGTTGTGTTCTCTACCTGACTTGTTCTCCTTCTCGTTGATCCACCTAGTGAGAATCTACTCTAGTTGCAAGGTGTGACGAGGCCACTAATGGTGTCGGAAGAAGAAAGAGAAGGAACAAATAGGTTATATTTTTGTGTTGAAGGGTATTTTAGTCCAAGTTTTTATGTAAAAAAATATTTTCTAACGAAAATACTAGATTGACTAATGATAATAGTTAAGGATACTAAAGTGAATGATTTTATAATTGAGGATATTGAAGTAGAAAACATTTATTAGTTGAGGGTACTATTAAGAAAATTACTTTTATTTTTTGATAAGAAGTAACTATTTATTTTATTTGTTTTGTGTTTGTATATGATCGTTTGGATAAGGATTTTAAATTTTAAAATATGCATGTAACTGGTATGCCAATTACAATAAAAATTGATAAGGATAGTTCTCATTTAAATCTTAAAGCAAGTTAGAAATTTTAGATTTTGTTCTTGTTAATTGTTAGAGTAAATGGATCTTTGAGTTATCCATTTATTAAGTTACTTGTGGATTAAATATGTATTCTCTTATATATAGGAGATTGTAATCTTTGTTGTGAATAATACATGATTCTCTATTTATTTAGCATGATATCAAAGTAAAGGTTTTGAAGAAAAGAAAATCCTAGCCGTCAACCTACTACACCGCTGTCGTTAGTCACAACTGACAATGGCAGACTCATAGGAAATCTTCACATTTCTCATACCAAGTCTGATTTGCCGCCATGAGGCCAGATTCAATTGATCCCACCATCGTCGAGTCTAGATCTAGGCTCATCTTCAAGTTTAGATCTAGCCACTTGAAAATTCCTTCCTACCATCACAATCACTCCTTCGTGTGTTGTGTGCTCTGCTCGTGGTTTCCACTTGCTTGTTCTTAGATTTCTAGGGTTTCTAAGGAGGAGAATGTAACACTCTGAACCCAGGCACGCTACCTAAACCATAGTATCACAAGCAAAAGTACACTAATTACAGAAACATTAAATAACTGTAACTAAGGCTCACCTTCAGGATCTCAATGTGCGGCTAGAAGTTCCGACTCTTGCACCGAGACTCGGCTACACCAAGCTGCACCTGAAAACAAACAAGTATGCGTGAGTGACATCTAAGTCACCCAGTACGCTCCCCAAACACACAAAACGATAGAAAGATCTGTAAAACTGATAAAACTCAACTTTTTAATTTTTCAAAGTCTAATTTTTCTTTTAAAAAGAACCACTTTTCCTTTTTTGAAACCTCATTCATTTTTATTCTTTTTGAAATCACATGAGATCTTGAGCTCAAGTCCAAAATCTTTTCAAAACCCCTCTTTCTTTTTCAAAATATTTGGAAATTCATTCCAAACACATTCTTTTTCAGAAACTCACATTTTTCATTTCTTTTCAAAAATATCTGGAAATTATTTTCCAAAACATGCCCTTTTCCATACTTGGAATTTCTTCCTAAAATTGAAATCACTTTCAAAATTCATATTTCTGACCAGATCCAGCCTAAAACACAATGCTTCTCAGGCTCAAAACCAAAATTATAAATACTGGCTGGTAATTGGTTAAAACATTATCATTATTTCATTTCAGGATTTTAGGACCATTCATAAGTTCAATTCTGGTCAAACCACATTTCTTTCATATTCATTTCCACTTTTTCTTTATTGATGTTACCTTGATTAGGGGTAATCAGGCACACAAGCAGTAGATGAGGACATCATTTCTCCTACCTCCCTGCACTGCCACGGTGAAATTCCCCATGCAGGATGCCACCGCCCCGGCCAACCGGTCTCAATTTCCTTTTTCATATATGCATGGGGATACATCTTTGTCTGACGCCCCATCGATGACCCGAACAACTAGGTACAACGACCCAGGCACAACCTACACTGTCGGTGACTCGAACAACTAGGTTCAATAATCTAGGCTTAGCCTACACCATCACGAGCTCGATGACCCAAACAACTAGGAATCACGACCCAAGCTCAGCCTACACCATCTCAAGCTCAGCAACCACAATCGTGTCTAGCAACTGGTTTCATTGGAGCCTCATGCTCCTACCACGTTGTCGACACCAACTCCCGTGGTTCCTTAACACATTATTAGTGTTTCATTATCAAAACTCTTTAAACTTTTCTTTTCAAAACCATTTCCATTTCATTCTTTTCGTTACAGGAATCTGTCTCCATGCAACACCTAATCCTCCACTAAGGTCCCAACTCAAATCATAAAAATCATGCTTAAAATCATAAATTGGGTCTCATGCCCCAAAACCACAGAAAATCAACCTTTTTGTTCATTTATAGCGTCTAAAACCCAAAACCATGCCCAAATCTATTTATTTGGGTTCCACATCCCTCCATGTTATTACATGGAGAAAACATCATTTACATATGCTTAACACACCTTTTAAAACAATTTATCCTTCACTTAAATTCATATTTATGCATATCAGGGTTAGGGCAATACCGGTAGACCGAAACCAAGTTCGGTATACCGAAAATTTCTGATTCGGTCAACCGAATTATTTCAGTCTACCGAAACCAGGTATCCTAGCTTAATCTGTCAGGATTTTGGCATACTGAATTCAATTCAGCATACCGAAATACCCGCAACCAGGGCACTCACCTATTTCACGCGGCGAAAATTGCCCAAAGTGGGAGCCTCGATCGGACCTCCCAAACACACACCAAAATTTTCCAATAAATCATGGGACGTAGACCCTTGAGTCTACTTCAAAACTCCTCAATCCATTCCTCAATCCATCAACTATGTGATTCATACGAAAATCACAAAGGGGAAGAGCTCAGTTAAACCTACTGTAGCTTACATCCCAAATCACATTCAATCCCACATATTCTTCATCCTAACCGCAAGATATCTATGTTTTCGTGCATTACAACTCGTTCTCATCATTTTCCCTATTTTTCTACAATTTCCATGCATTTTCTCATTATTTTCAAGGAAGTAAGAAACAGGAGAAAGGAGGGATCACGTACCTCTCCGACGGCCCTCGCAACTCTGACGAGTTCACCGCACCCTGGCGTCGCCTTAGCGAAGCTCCGATGGAGCTCGGCCTCCTGTAGAAGCACCCACACGCTGACCCTCCTCCTCCCAGATCGCGTGCCCCCTCTCTCTCTCCTCCTCCTTTTCTTTCTCGCCACCCTCCTCCTCTGCCCACTCCTGCCTCCCTCTCTTTATCTCTGGCTTCCCCTGCATGGCGCCAGCCATCCATCCCGTCGGAGGAGACGGGGAGGCATGGGCCTCCGTCGCTGGTGGCACGGGTGTGGAAGAAGAGGAAGAAGAAGACGAGGAAGGGGTGGAAGGGTATGGCTCGTGAGAGAGAGAGAGAGAAAGGAAGGAGAAAAAGAAGGAAAGAAAAGGAAGAAAAGACAGACACGCAAATCGAGAAGACTATGCATCCTCAAACCAGACTCCACATTGGTCCTAAATCACAAACAGGTGCACAGAAAGCCAACTACAAGCTCACACAACCAAGAAACAACAAATTATCCATTAATAAACCATTTATACAATATTGCAATTAATTCCATGGTTTACAAGTAAAAATGGATAATCAGGCCCAGATGTCACAGAGAACAATCTGATCACATTGTGGAGGTGGGGAAGTGCCACCGACTGTCGACACCAAGTACCTGAAGGTGATGGAGAAGTGCAAAAGGAAGCAATAAGGCCTCCTTGTTGGGTAGAACTGTGCTTTGATCATACTCTGTATCACGTGGCACTTGGTGGGGACGTACAATGTGAAGATGAAGACTAGGGGACTGTTTGGGACCATGAAGTACTTAGTCGAGCTAGGCCATACGATCAACAATGGGCAATCTATGAGAGAAAGGGGGGGAACCAGTGAGGAGAAGTTGCTGGAGTTGTTGTCGTGGAAGAAGCCTCGTGGAAGGACACCGAAGTCATTTAGCTAACCATGTTTTCTTGTTACTTTGCTTTTAAGGAGAGGAGACAACAGTAGGGAGGGAGAAGAAAGAATGTGACAGAAGGAAGAGAAGAAGCTCCTAGCTGCATGGACAAGGAGGATGAAGGAGATTGGATAAGGGTTTAAGTAATATTTGTATTTCAATCCTATGTTCTTATGAAATTGTAAATATTACCAAAAAGACCTTGAAGTTTCTAATTTATAGGAAAGTCTAAAACTTTCTTGATTTGCTACTACCTACTTGCCTTATTGGCCATTACTTGCCTATCTATATTTGTACGTGGACACATGCTATCCATGTTTCATTTGTGCCTCTGGATCTTAATGGTATGTTTGGGAGGTTGATTATGTCGATTTGTTGCCATTTCTCTATAAATTTGGTTTATTTGTAGAATTTGTTGTTATGACTCTCCTGTTTGGTATATAGATGGATCTAAGGTTGTGTCTGTCGTGTGCTCGTTTCTTTGCAGTTATGCCTTGGACGCATGTTGTCCTCTAGTTTTTGTATTGATTCCATGAAAATCAATATTGATTGTACTTACATGAAAATAAGTTTGACTACTATTATTGTGTTTGCCTGTCTGTTACTGCTACCACTACTATCATTCCTTCTAAATTATAACGTTCTATGTTATAATAAGCTACAACTTGAGGAGGAGTACTAGAGTAAATAGATCCTTAAATGGACTTTTGTGTTATTCATTTATTTATTAGATTACTTGTGGGTTAAGTACGTATTCTCCTATATATAGGAGATTGTAATTCTTGGTTATGAATAATACATGATTCTCTTTTTATTTAGCACTAATATATGTTCTTTTTTACAATATTATTTTTTGCTTAATAAAAAAACGTTTAGGCTAATATTCATTATTCCAAAACAACGTTTCTTTCTATAATGGTGTTAGAGGTGATAGTTGGTGGATGGTGCGCTAAGTGTCTAAGTTAAAGAATACAAGAAGATGAAGACATAACCTAAGGAATACATTGAAGATTCTATAAAAATTGTAAAAAAGAAACCAATGTTGTGTGAGTCACATGATCACTTGTTCTAGCAAATGGTCAAAATGTAATATAACATAAGTAAATTGGCTAATATACATTAGGATAATTTTCATATAACTCCTTAGATTTATTCTCATTCATAACCGGGGGGGGGGGGGGGGGGGG
>JAMKQA010004390.1:0-25843 GCA_024699735.1 Posidonia australis | reverse complement strand
GGCCGGGCCGGCCCGGCCCGGCCCAACCCGTTTTCCATGTTTAGGCCCATCCATGGTCGAAACGACCTTGTTTTCGTCAACAAGTTCAAGAATGAAAATGCCATCAAAAAACAGGAAATTTACAACGATCCTTTGCATCTTCACGCTCTCTTCCGCCTCCTCCTTCCTCCGACGGTCCCTCCTTCCTTCGATCCTCCTTATCCCGTCGTACCTTCCTCTTCCCTTTCCTCCACACAAGAGATCTTTTAGTGGCCGTCGTGACATCATCGTCTCTGCACCATCTTCGTAATCTCTGTATCGTCGCCGTCGTGTTCAGATCGTCAGCACCCTCCTTGTCTCCCAGTCTTCATCTTCGCAGGTATCATCCAGGCACTACCTGGTTGGAGGGGCTTCGGCGGTGGAGCACGGGCTTCGTTCTTCGTCATCTTCTTCTTGAACGCCTTCATCCTTTCTCTACGAACGAGCGACCGAACCAAACAACATGTCTCGTTCACTCGTCTCCAATTTCTTCCTCCTCTCCAATGTCTCCCCCCGTGTGCACCTAACCCTAATCTCGAGAAGAACAGGAGTCTCTTCTCTTGTCCCTCTCCTCCCCTTCCAAAAGCCCGCTGCTTTCCGTTGCCAATGCAATACTTCGGCCTCGGAAGCCAAAACTTCAGAGACCTCCACAAGTGCTAGAAAGTGAGCGCTCAAAGATTGCATTTTTAGTTCTTCCTCTGTTTCAGAATGCGTCCCCAAATAACGGAAAGTAATCGTCTTTCTCAAAGATTGCTTTTTTTATTTACCAATCGATCGTTTCAGGAAGAGGGTGGTTTCAGGGGTCCAACCAACTGGGTTGGTGCATCTGGGGAACTACTTCGGGGCCATCAAGAATTGGGTATCGCTCCAGGTCTGTTTTCTATTAATTCCAGCTTACGAGTTTCACGCCTGCTTGCTGCTTTGTTTGAATTCGTTGTCTGATTGGTAGTGGAATCCTTTCTCAAGCGAAAATGTGGTTGATGTGCATTGAGGACAAACGTTGCCGTTTCTTCACATTTCTATATTGTGCTCATAACTCTTGTGATTTCGTTGGCAGGACCTGTATGAAACGCTTTTCTTCATTGTGGACTTACATGCGGTATATTTCATTCCAATTGGTTGAAAAGTTTGCTACTTGCTGATGTCTTAAATTATCTGCAACTGAAATAAATTCTAAGCTCGTCAAGTGCAAAGTTTACTCGTCTTTCTTTAGACTATAAGATGTTCTTGCTTGTAGATTACATTACCATATGACAATCAACAACTACTTAAAGCAACAAGAAGCACAGCAGCAATTTATCTGGCCTGTGGTGTGGACCCGTCCAAGGTTAAAATCTTCATTTGAATTTCAGATTACGTTTTTACTTTTCCATCAACATTTTTGAGTTTTATTTTACCCTGGCAGGCTTCAATTTTTGTACAATCACATGTTCGCGCCCATGTGGAACTCATGTGGCTGCTAAGTTCTGCTACACCAATTGGTTGGTTGAGCAGAATGATCCAATTCAAAGAAAAATCTCGCAAGGCGGTGTGTCCATGCTTTATTAATCTTTAGTTTTTTTTTGTTTTTTTAATCTATTTCTCATTGATTGTTTTGCAGATATTAAATAGTTTCTTTTCTCTGCATTTCTTCAATTTGGAAAACAAACCTACAAATCACAACCATCACCTAGGAAGCCCAAAATAATGTTATACTGACTGTGTTTGTTGTACTGCTTCATATTCTGCGTTGCTGCATGGCAAAGCAATCTTGTTTTAAACAAGTAATATATATGATAAGCCATGATATTCTGAATTATCACCTGTGGAGTTTATGAATCTGTTTTCTCTAATACAAGCTAGGTGTATTTTGACACCTGATGAGTCAATGATGAGACATCCTAGAATCTAGGTGGTTCCAGGATGCCTCATACGACAAAAAATTGGTGCAGTTAATTTCGCTCTCTGGTTATCAGGCACCGGCATTGAGAATTCAAAGAACTTAGTGGACAAAAAATTGATCAGATGAATTGGTTACCAAGTGTATTATGTAACAGTAAAATCTGTTGAAGTTTGAAGTGGTAGTTTCTTGATGGGATCTTGGATATGGAAGAATTCTACTTTTCTTGTTTCATGTGTAAATTCTGCTCATCTCTAGACTAAGCATTAAGCATATGCAACTAGTTCACAAATACTTAGGAGGCATATGAGTAACCAAAATCTACAGTGAAGGATCTTCATATCTAAGGAATATCCCCCCTTTTCTCTTAGACTTTTTGTGATGTCTCTGTTGTCCATCATTTAGAACATGCTCATGATGATTGCATTTGTTTTACTTTTTGTTGTAGGCGTAAGCTTTTTCTTGCTCTCTTTAGTTCAATGCTTTAACCTGCAATTGCACATGCATTTGAAATTACAGGGTGATGAAAATGTTGGCGTGGCACTTCTGACATATCCTGTTCTGATGGCCTCTGATATTCTTTTATATCAGGTAGCTGGCCTTGTTCACTATGTTATCTTATTATTAATATTTAGGTCTTCATTATTCACCATTAACAATTGTTACGAACTTGCAAATACTTTTCATGAAATAACACTTAAAATTCAATATTTTAGGCTTTTAAGCTTGTATGCTTCAGAAACAGATATAACACCATTAAGATATTTGGTAATGACACTTCTTATACAAAGTGGAATACAACACAGGGTGGATATATTTGTAAATATGTACGATGTATATGTCAATTTTTTCTAAAAAACAAATAAAAGCACAAAAAAAAGAACTGAAATGTGTAAGTAATGATGGATTACAGCAGTGTCATATAAAATGACATTAATATTTTGAAACAGTAAAATTGTTAATTATTACTCATTATCTCTTAACCCCTGTTTGGAACATGAATAAAGTCAGAATTGGAATTACAGTTCCATTTGACAAGTTAAAAAGTAGAATAAAAGTGGAAGAGTAATTTTTATTTTGATTTACTTATTCCAGAATAATTATTCCACGAAAAGGGTGGAATAAAGTTATTCCACTAAGTTATTTTGATACACGTATGTATATGGTGTGTTTATTTTTTACTTAAAAATTAATATATATGTAATATGATGTATACATACTTTAAATTAAATAATCAATTGATTATTATTAATCTACATGTTTTCCATTTATTCCAACACTTATTATGCTTATTCTACTTTTCATCCAAACTAGAATATCTCCTTATACACATTTATTCACCTTTAAAAGAAAATTATTTCTAAATTAAATAACAATATGATTAGAATATTAATACCACTTTCTACTTATTCCTACTTTTCTTATTCTACATCCAAAGAAGGGCTTTAGGCATCTGACTATTGGAGCCAGTTTAATGTTGTAAAAGTTTCTTGAATCCTCTTTGTGATGGAACCTTGACGTGTCCTCATATTTGAGTATCTAAAACACAATTCCAGTGTAACATTAAGGATGTTTTATACAAATATAATTCTAAATTAAGGATGTGCTGCACTTTATAATTTTAATTAAGGATGCTCTCTATGGTATATCCACTTGTACCTGGCAGTGCCAAATTGGTGTTTGGTGAACAATAACTTGCTGATTCATTATACATATACAAGGGTTAAAGAAGTCTACTTGTCTTGTACTCTTACATTTAACATATTGTATCTTGTGATTTTGTTCGAACCAAATCTTAATGGTCATTGCATTGGCATGTAGTCTGATTTGGTACCTGTTGGTGAGGATCAGAAACAACATCTTGAGCTGACCCGAGAACTTGCTGAGCGTGTAAATAATTTTTATGGAGGGAGAAAATGGAAGAAACTTGGAGGGTAGGAATCAGTTTATCATTGATAGTCCCTTCTTGCGCATTTTATCTCTGGTTTATGGACTGATGGCCTTTGTAATCTGGTTGCAGAAGAGGTGGTTCTATATTTAAGGTGAACACCTTTACTTATAAAAAGGTCCGTAGTATAGTAATCATTGCTCTTTCATTTTGAACTGAGAGAAATCTGTCTCCAGTAGGTTCCTGAAGCTTTTATTCCACCAACAGGGGCTCGTGTGATGTCCCTCACAGATGGTCTTTCAAAGGTATCACAAGTTGCCTCACTATTTTGTTCTTCAAAGATGGGAAATTTACCTTGTATATCTTCATTTTGGAAGGTGGCTTAACATAAAAGTGTTTTGTTAACGGAAATCTTAGACATGCCTTACAAACTTAGGCAGGTCATACCAGCAGAACTTCATGGGAATGTTGCTGTTTCTTCTCTGCTTATTAATAGAATGGTATATTATCCACATTTTAGATTTCCTTTCTCCTTGGTTCCTTTGGCAGATGTCTAAGTCCACACCTTCAGATCAGTCTCGTATTAATATATTGGATCCAAAAGATGTGAGTACGGAACCTTTCTTACTTATTTTATGCAGAATATGATGCCATCTGTTTTCTTAACGAGTGCATGAATCTTGTTTTTTACTTACATCTTAGGCGGCTGTTTTGTAAATAAGGTGTGATGGCAGTTAACATGTTATAGCGTAACTTGCAATGAGCTTCTTAGTTTTTTTATATCCAATCAAAGGAGCCTACGCTATTGTGTTTTTCCTGATGTAGGAGAAACATTTTATGGCTCATTTCATGTTACAATATTTTAGCGTGTCATCACATTGATTTCAAGTTGCTAGAACCCATCAATCTTTTAATTACTGGATAACTTGATCTTTTCTTTCCATTTTTCCTCTGGATAACTAAGATAAATGGATCTTGGTTATTTTTTGTTCAAGCTTGGGGAGGAGTTGCATTTCAAATGGCAAGTCAATAAACTCAGTTTGTCTATTGTCTACAAACACTACCATATGCATTGCCTTTTGTATAAGCTTGTGAATCATAACGAAAATCTGGAGTTACCAAAACATTAGTGCTCAAATTGGAGGTCGCTACCATCTAAATTACTGAAAAGTGTTAATCTTTAACTTGAAAATTCTCTTCCCTTATCTCCAGTTGTTCTGCCACCAAATGAATTGACATCACAGTGTCAGGTTTTCAACATCCAACTTCGTTTGGAAATATAAAAGTGAACTCCAAACATCATTTTCCTGCTTTAAAAAAAAACTCTTAACATTTGGAACATTACTGCTTCAAAAAAAAACACACACATTCGGATCATGACTGCTTTAAAAAAAAGGGTCATTATTACTTAAAGCAGTGAGCCTGCAGTCGTACTGGCTGTACCACACTATAATTGAGATACAACTGTAAAATAGCAGCAAAAACCATCATGCCTTAATCCCACTATATGGGTTTAGCAAACATGAAACACAACTGTGAAAATCTCAGTTATTTTTCTTAATGCCTAAACTGCTGAACTGTCTTCTTGGCAAATGCTGAGTTAAAGACAAGGCTTTAGGAGGGCACCATTTGTCTATTTTTCCCATGATTTTGCAGTTGCCTGTTTCGTAGATGTCTTACTTACCTTTCTCCTATATTTACACTAAATTTTATTTGGTTGCTGTTTTTTTAGGTGATTGCCAACAAGATAAAGCGTTGCAAAACTGACTCCTTTCCTGGGTTCGTTGACAACCTCTCCTTTTTCTATGCCTCAAACTTCTAAATTTATTTGAAATTTTAGTGGATCCTTTTTAGAGATAGTTAGGTTGATTATATTGCATCCCTTTTTTCTAAGATAAGTCTCTCTAGTTAACAGAAACAAGATTCATTTAATTTCACCTTAAAAAATTGTATTAGCTGTATGAATTTTAATTATTGTGAACTAGTAACATTATAAAACAATAACTATATCAGTTTTAACAAAAATTCATAGTTGATGCTTTAAGTAGCGTTTGGTAACGATTATGGATAAAATGATTTTGGGAATAACCGAATAAGTTAACTTTTTTAACGATAAAAAAAACTAGTTTATTCTTCTTGTTTTATAATCTTGTTTGGTTGCACTTGTTCGGACATGATTACGAGGTATCCAAATGTATGCTTCATCTCTATTGATATAAAAACAAAAAATAGGAGGTTTTCTTCTTCCTTTTCAATTGCAAATGCCTTTGATGGCTTCTATTAGTGAAAATAAGAAAGGGTCATATGAGAAATTTAAAAATGAGAAGCGTAAGATGACCATGAACCTTATTAATGATATGAAATTCTAATATCAAGTGCATAAAGGGATCAACATATCTTAACAATATTTATTCTATTGAGAATCAAATATTTACACTTTACAATAATACACTTGACATGCTTAAATAGTCCTTTAAAATATAAATTCTGTTATTAACTTTAATAACATGATTCCAAATGGAAAAACATACGATCCAAGTGCAAATAAGGCATAGAAACATAAGATCCAAACAAGCATAGAAATAAGTTCAAGTGCATGTTTAAATGAACATAAGTTATAAGGCATATAAATTATGTTATTAACTTCAATAACATGATTCCAAATGAAAAAACATACGAACCAAGCGTAAATAAGGCATAGAATAGAAAAAAGTTCACATTCACGTTCAAGGGAAGTGCAAAGGCATAAAAATAATTATGTGAAATAGTTATTATGCACATTCAAATGTAAAGATCAAATACGTCATACAAACATAAGTTCCAGATAAGTTCAACTAACATAAGTTATAGAAGCATAAGTTCTAAATAAGTTCAAGCAAATAACTCAAACATATAGGTTCTAAATATTCTAGCAAGTCGCTCATACACTACTTCATAAGTTTTTTGGCAACCTAAAGCACCTAATGGATTTTTTTCTTTGTACTTTCCATAAGTACAAAGAATTAATATTTTGAAGGCTTTGCCGTTGATGTAATTTTTAATTTAAAACCTCTCATCTTTTGCCTTTGTAGTATTTGCCTTCATCTTTGCATTTTCTTTTTTAGCTTGCGCAATTTGAGTCATTTCTTTTGAAACATTGAGAAATTCATAAGACAATTCTATCTTCTTCTTTAATACTATGAACACCTCTTGGATTTCTAAGTTGAAGCGTCCACTTGCACGAATCTTACTTCTTTTTGGGATTGATCATTGAGACTTTGATTATTGCTTATCAGGTGTCACAGATTCTGCACTAGTCTCTTCATGTTAAGAGCAAACTCATGTTTTGTAGTTCTTGTAGCGTCATTGTTATTGGATGTAGTAGTTGTGTTGGTTATGCTTGGAACAACGACATACTTTCCGTAGTTACATATCTTTTGATCAAGAGATCAAGTTCTACAACATGCTGTAATACATGACCATTCTTGAATTTTTTAGCTCCAAGATAACTCTGTTCAAAGAATAAGAGATCAACATTCAGAATTTATAATATTTTTCATCAACATTCAGAATTTATAATGTCTATCTTGATGCGATAATGCAAAAATACAAGAACATAACTCATATAATTGACCATCTTCAGTATTAAAAGTCTAACAAAAATGATGCTGAAAAAAGAGAGCACAAGTGAGAACTCCCGATGAATGAGATTACACTAACAGCCATTCTAAAATGATAAAATTGCTAAGTTGTTTATCCTGCACTCGAAGGTACACATATTCAATGATTTTTTTTAATTACAGATCACACACACACTCAAAACTTTATAATGCCATTTATACACTTGTGTTATCGTTACATATATACCCCCATCTTTACATGCATACCCCCAAACAATTCAAAATATACCCTACCAGGCATATATATGCAGTTTACAGGATTTTTTGCATATTATGAGTATCAAATAAATTTTGTTAATGGAGCAGAGCAAGATAAGCTACACAACAATGCTAGTCATGAAGATGTCATTGGGAGAGTGGAAAATCATAAAAATAGGATTTCTGGTCATGAAGATCAAATAAATATATTTTTTGGATATATAGCTTTTCAAAATCGATTATACCTAAATATTTACCTAAAAAACATTTTAAATAAAAACTGGGATGCGCAAATATTCCAAATGTCCTCAAGCTCGTGTTTTTGCATTAGAAGGAACCGTGAAAGAGGGAAGTGCCTTAGCTAAAGGCTGCTTCGCAAATAACTTAAAAGCAATACTTTGTCAATATTTCTGGTTTCTTTTTCACATTAAGTTCCATTTCAGAAGAATAAATTACTATTTATTGACACATATTCTGATCTGAAGCCTTTTTTTAAGGAGACTTTGATCCTGGATCTACATGAGAATATCTTCCTGTTGTCTCTAAAAGGCATTAGAGCACAACTAAGGGAATGAACCTTATCTTGTCTGGTATAATAAAATGTTTAAAAAGACTTAACCATCTAAATCAAAGTTTTCTGTGATACAATTTAAAAAGGTACCAAGGAGAAAATTAAGCATGGAAGTACATGTTCACGGACCCACTGCATCATATCAAAGAAACTGCAACTAAGCTAGCTCAATCAGTTAACCAACCTAACATAATTCTGATTATTAATTAAGAGTCACAACGTTAACTACATGGTCTCACCTGAGTTTAGTGGCATATACCACCAAACCTAAATCAGTCGATGACCTTAGGGGTTCAAAACCACAAGTATTAAGTAGATTACCTTTTTTGAGCAGAGAGGATTTTCTAGTTTCAAAACAAGAGATATATTTTAATTTGTTTATTTTAAATTTCATATCACGGTTTTAAAGTTTCAATAATTTAGCATGCTACTATGACTTTTAAGTTTACAATGTCTACAAGTTCTAAAACATTTAAGTGATACAATAAATTCTAAAGCAAATTGTGTAATACTGCAATGTGTACTTCACTAATTCTAATTCTAAGTTAATACTGCATATAAGGCATTCAAACTGCAAGACGGTTTCAGTTCTGCAATGTGTAATACTAACAAAGTTCTATACTAAACCAAAATGTAACACTGAAAATGTATTGGCATTTAGTACAATTGTATATCTATAAGTGTGCAACTTCCAGCTGTGATGAAAACTACTTTGACTGGCGTTATTTACACTTTCACATCTATTTCTTTATTTGTAGAAGATCGTAGTTGTGAAACTTATGCTGGCCTTTTCTATCTCAAGAGTCATGACTACCTCGTTATAGAGTTTGATATTAGTTACCAGAATTAGTGTATTATACATGATATAATTCATTGTTATGATTGGTTAGATATAAAAATGCATTTTGAGTCTTTAATATTTCCTTACTAATATAAACATCACGTCACGCAACCACTAAGTTGTATATAACCCATTTTAGTATATCAAATTTACAAGAAATAATAAGCCTGGCCAGATAAGAAGCTTTTTTTATTCACACAAATCCTTAGGTATGTCAATCAAGAGCAACACAAAAAAAAATTGAAAATTTAAAAGAATTAATAAGTCAGAAAAGACAATCTACACAGGGTATGTTAATTGAGGCACACGCGACAAAATTGAAATGTTTATACCATAGTGTATGGTAGGAGCTAGAAAGTTTGGAAAAATTACAGACAGTTGTATTTAAGAAGGCATAACAAAAAGTAATGATGATAAGAATATAATTATACTAAATTTACCAACCATGACTACAATGTAACCTGAAATTATTTTCAATCAGAAAATTAACCAAACAGGAAGTTACAGCAAGTAAATTTCAATCAGAAATGAAAACATGAATAGAAGATTTACAGTAGAGCCAAAGGCTACCATGAAGTATGAACACATGATGAATGAGATTGGCAGAAGAGCACTTGAAAGTTTTTCACCACCAAAATGGCAGGAACATATGCAACAGTATCTTTTTCGCAGGTGTTATAAGGGTTAGAAGTGAAGTTTCTTTTCAGGAGTACTAACTATAGGTGTTTGAACATATAATGGGGTTAGAAGTGAAGTTTTTTTATACAGGAGTGCTATCTAACCATCAAATACCATTGAGAATCAACTAGGAAGTATGTAATGGATTGATAACTTTCATAATAAATTTCAAACTTTGCTACCAAATACCTAATGAGAATATCTTCTTCGTTTTCTGTATCAAGTTCTATTCTTCTATAAAATACTACAAAGTTAAATTCTTCACTTTCTATTTCTTTTTGGACTTCTTCAACTTCTTCATCATCATTATCCTCATCACTATTGTAATCAAAAGGATCATCCATCTTAACATGAAAAAATTACAACTTAGCAAAAATGACTGAAAATTTAAAAAGTCAACAAAATCAACGTCCATTACTATTGTACCTCTTGTACTTGAGCATTGCCTTTAAAATTGAACATTTATAAAAGGGTTAATGACAAAAATGGAGGAATTCATTGCCCTATTGGTTAGTGTAGGCTCACAATTTTTTCCGCGTAATGCAAACTACTAGTCTACTACCCTCCTTATATTAACACACACCAAACCAGCAAAAAGAAGATATTAAAAAAAAATTGTTCCGAATAGGGAACTACAACATGCACTATAGGAAAATAAATAAGAAAAGCAAACAACTAATTTCAAGTAAAACTCAAAACAATAAGCAAAATGGAATAAACATACTCTAAAACAGATTGTCAGAGTCTTCCTGTCAAATGCTTTTCCCATTTCATCATCTTTAAGATTACCTAAAATCCAAAACAGTAAGCAATAGTCTTCTTTCCAAAACAATAAGCAGTGGTCATATTCCCTCCACACCAAAAAATAGATCTAACAAGTTCCAAAATAAAACACAAACAAACTAATAAACTACAAACGAGGAAGACAGGGAACTAAAAGAAAAACACAAAAACTGATATGATGGGTTCCATCGCCTATTGAGATCTGATGGGAACCAAAATTGAAACATGAACTCATCTGAAAAAAAATCACAAACCACAAACCAGATCTAAAAAAACAGGTCAAAGGAGAGGTCGGCCTACCTTCATTGACAAGTTCCTCCGCTTGCAACCTCCGTTGAACACCGTTGTTGCTACTTGTGCCTTCATCAATTACACTGTCTTCGAGAAGCTCTGCCAGAGAACATTGAAGCTCACTAAAGAAGAAAAGGAAGAAGAAGAACACTGTGCGAAGAGGAGGAATAACACAAGAAGAAGAAGAAGAAGAAGAAGAAGAAGAAGAAAAGAATGAAGCTTGCCAGAGAAGGATGAATTGGCGGAGTGGTGGCCAAAGGGTGGGAATGACGAGAGGGGAGTGAGAGATACAAACATGGTAGGGTTTTGTCAATGAGGACACATAATACATTCTCGTAATTAATGAGAGGTTTTTTTTTGTAATATTACATTTCCAATAAGGATAATATGGGAAAAAATGCCCATATCAAATTATCCCTCGTTAATGTGTTGGGCCATGGTAGAACGTGAGCGAGTGCGAATTAGGCTACGGTAGCTGAAGGAAGAGTGGATCCTACGATGAGCTATCGTTGAAGGCGACAAATAACTTGGAAGGGAAATTGAGAACAGGTGTGACACAACAAGGGAGCAGAGAGGGAGCGCCCGAGCTCAAGTCAAAGGGCTCACGTGCGAACCTGTGAGTGGAAAAAGACAAGAGCAGGTATCAAAACCAGAGGATAAGCAATGCAATGTTTATTAAGTGGTATGAATGGCACACATGCACATGAATGCAACTAGCATGTACTCTCTCACCATCTAAGTGTTTCTTAGGAGGATGTCTACTTTGGATGCTCTCGGGGTGAACAAGTCTCCGACTCAAGGCAGAAAGTAGGATTCTGTTCCATACCAAAGCTGTGGAACGGTGGTGCGTTGGGAGCCTTGACCTTACCAAAGCATGGATTGTAATACTGCATTCCCATGGTTTTTTTAAATTTTCGACGTTTTTGATAAGTTTTACATATGAAAAAAAGTTAGCATTTTTGAATAAACTGTTTTTTTTGTGTGTATTTGGTTCAATCTTTTTTTCTTCCATAAGCGATTATTCCTAATAAGTTGTAGCCAATAATCATTATCAAATGTTACCTTAGTGTTACTACTATAAACACTAAAGGTTCATTTAGTAAAGTTTCAGCTGAGACTTAAATGTAGAAATTAGTTTCTGACTAGACATAATCATATTTCAGCTTTTATACTTTTAAGAAATTGATAGTGCTTGGTAGAAGTGTTGGACTATTATAGTTTTTGAGGAGAAGTTATATGTTTAAAAGTTGTTCAAATTTTTTCTCAAACAGACCCTAAGTTGACTTTATACTTATCATGAATACCCATTAATCTTTGTATTGGCAGCTCATTTTTGTTTTAAACTTCCATGATTCTTTGCTTGCAAATGTAATGATTAGCTATGTGCCTTAAAGGCATAATATTTTTCTTACAAGTGGTATTGTGGCACTCCTTGTATTTATGCAAGTGGCATGTAATTTGTAAATATATAGAAAAAAAATATTGTCATGAGTATTGCTCTACACATATGGACCTAAATATATCCCTTATCTGTGGAAACTTCGTGCCTTAGGCTTGCCCTTTTTTACTATTTTATGTTTAGGAACAAATGTTTTTTTCTTGAAATATGTGACAAAAACTTAACAATTTCTACCTCATTTTCTTCTTGTTATTGTATTTATCTTTCAATTTTCATTGGTTTTATATATATTTTATGACTTGCAGATTGGAATTTGACAATCCTGAAAGGCCTGAATGCAACAACCTTCTGTCCGTTTATCAACTTGTTACAGGAAGGTCTAAAGAAGTAAGAAGCTTTATGTTGAAGATTTTCAATCAGCAATAAAGCCCTATGTCTTTACTTCTGAACCATCTTTGCCGTTGTTACACTTCTTTCATTTTTTTCTAGATTCTATTTGCAGTTGTTAGTACAACTTTCAGATGTCTTGTTGGTGTACCATTGATCTAGGAAGTTGCATTGGAATGTGAAGATATGAACTGGGGCACATTCAAATCCAAACTTGCAGATGCTTTAATTGATCACCTATACCCGATTCAGGTTTGTGTTCCTGTGATTTTGTTATATTTGCAAATAAGTTCTTGAAACTTTCTCTAGAATAATCCCTGTTACCAATATCTAAGTTTACTCATTCCTTGAGCCTTTCTCAATTGGATTTTCTAATGTAAACATGAATTTTATATCTAGGTCCGCTACGAGGAGATAACAAATGATCCAAGTTATTTAGATAACGTGCTTTCAGAGGGTGCCTCAAAAGCAGCTGATATAGCAGATGCAACTCTCAGTAATGTGTATCAAGCGATGGGATTCTTACGAAGATAAATGCAGTGACAGAGTACTTTCTTATGAGTTCATTAATATTGATCGTTACTATTGATTTACTTGGGTAATCCCTGTTGAACAACAATTTTTGGGTTATCACGAAGTGTAGATACCGCATTTCTGTAGAAATTCGAAAATTATTTTTTTTCAACAAATAAGCTTAATTTAAAATTTTAAGTTCAATCTATATTTGGTATATGCTTGTTCGCTACTTTGATAGATTTTATATCTGAACTTGTAAGACCAAAGCCTATGTATTTTGTGGTGGGAGGAGGCAATTATGTCTTTAAATTGGGATTCTTACGAAGATAAATGCAGTGACAGAATACTTTCTTATGAGTTCATTAATATTGATCGTTACTATTGATTTACTTGGGTAATCCCTGTTGAACAACAATTTTTGGGTTATCACGAAGTGTAGATACCACTTTTCTGTAGAAATTCGAAAATTATTACTTTTCAACAAATAAGCTTAATTTAAAATTTTAAGTTCAATCTATATTTGGTATATGCTTGTTCGCTACTTTGATAGATTTTATATCTGAACTTGTAAGACCAAAGCCTATGTATTTTGTGGTGGGAGGAGGCAATTATGTCTTTAAATTGGTGAACAACAATGTGAATGGCCTAGTGGCCTATTTGTACATCCTTTGATATTTACTGACTAGAGAATCGAGCTCATTGACTAGAGAATGGCTAGCAGGAGAATAAATGATAACTAATAGCAAATGACCAACTCTATCATTTATTGGATAAATGTTTAAGTTTACTTTAGTTATTGCATTTTTTTCTTGATCTTGATTTTTCTTTTTTTTTACTTCTCTTTTCTTGTGGATTTCAGTATCATACAAAATCAATACACTGAAGTGCATATGATTGTGCATAAAGTGGATAAATTTTACAATAGCATTTCACGTGAATATATATATTCTGATGGATAAAACCTTGTAACCAAAACGGACTAAAGTACTCTAAGACATTCTTTTCTTTGGTAATGTTTGGTAATATTTATGGAAAAATAAATTATTCTTATAAGTAACGTTTTAAAAAAAAGTTAATCTTCATAGTTTTTTATAATCAATTTATTTGAAAGTTTTTATACACAAATAAAAAATTAGCGTATTGAAATAATATGTCTTAAAAAAACTTATTTGGTTCAATTTTTGAAGAATAAGTATTTTTTTTTCATAAGTTAATTTTAATAATCGATACCAAACAGACCTTTAGAAATGATATAAACAAATTTTGCTCTAAGTGTGGATCTGTGAGACATAGACGTCCAATGTTCTGATCTCTTTTTCTAACATATTAACTGAAGAATTTGACCTTTTTATATAAACTAGGACTTCTTGGTTATGCCGATAGGTAAGTCTTGATTTATATTTACATTGTAAGTATTTAAAAAGATTAGAAGTGTGTGTAAAAATAGAGGTGGACGAATTTAAGAAATGAAGGGAGAGAGGTGTTAAGAAATCATTAGAGAAGTTTTCCATCCTGTTGTATGCTAGTGTTTGACCTGGCATTTATGGACCTTTAACAATTTCATTCTATATGAAATTTCCACTTGTCCAAAACGTAGTCCCATTCTTGGCTTACCACGAAATTCATCTTCTCGACCTCCACGAAACTGCGATGAAGTAGCTAAAGTAGTGATGATATGTTGTAAACATATTGTTGTGAACAACGGCTGAGATATTGGTTTTGTTATTGTTGAAAAAGGTACTAAGCTCACCCGATTATCATTTTATTGTACAATATTGTATGCTTTGTTATTTTTGAGCTATTGAAATTTTACAGCTATTGGATGGTTCCTATCTATTTTCCCCTATGGATTACTTATCTTTGTTAAAAAATAGATTGTTCTTTTTGTGTTTTAGTAAACAACAATTGTTTCTTATGAATTAAATGGTATTCCAATATTGAACAAAATCGTTTTGAGTGTTAAAATTGCTAGCATTGTTTTTTTTTTTTGTTAACGGCAAACTATTTGATATATTTCCCAAGGGTAAAGTTCTTCCTGGGAGATCAAAAAGATACAGAGTTTTGCTAACAAGTAAGACATAAGTGGAATACATATAGTCCACAAATTAAAGCAGCCAACACAGGCCAACAATAAAGAAGTATTGTTTGCAAATAAACTATAATCAAAAAAGACTAACAGAAAGTTAATCAATAGGAGGATGATCCTCCCATGTGGCTGGACCTTGCTGCGGAGTGTCAGCATTTCCACTGAAGAGTATCCTAGTGGTAGGAGGATCATTTTTTTCAGGCAGCTGGACAGAGGTGATGGAGCAGGGAGCAGGGAGCATCTGCTTTGTCAAAACCTGTGGCCAAAGCATCTATCCAACTATGAAAAAGAGCAGAAATTTCATGTGTGCATAATCTAGGGTCCTTAAGATACCCTCTAAAAATTCGATTATTCCTTTGCTTCTAAATAATCCAAAAAATGGTTTGAATCAAAGTGTTGTAGTCAATGGAAGGTAACTCTATTTTTAAAGGAAGAGGAACTGTAAATAAATCAGCAATGGAGAAAATGACAGGATAAAGATTTCCCTGAATGAATGCATGCCAAATGGAAATAGTGAAAGGGCAAAATATGAATAAATGTGTGACTGTTTCTATATGTGTGTTGCAAAAAATGCACAGCTGTGAGCCATCCCAACCCTTTTTACAAAGATTGGCCTTGGTCAGGATTTTATCATGCAGAACCAGTCAAGAAAAAGTTTTTATTTTGAAAGGAGCCCAACTGCACCAAATTGCATCATAGTGTTGGAAACGAAGACCTCCATCATTAATAAAATTATAACATGATTTTACCGAGAAGATTTTGTTTGAGGAATTCCACTGTAACATATCATTTTGAGGAAATAAGGTAATGTTAGAGATAATATCTGTAAGAAGGTCAGCCTGATCCTGAATGAAACTAATGCTGGCAGCTGTCAACGGGGCAGCAAATAGGCTACCAAAGTCTGTCCTAAAAATCTCAACAGTTTTAGCAATTGAGGCTTTTTTGTATGTAGCTAGAGTAAATAAATCTGGGAGATAGTGTTTAAGTTTTATCCTATTCCACCATTTGCTTTCCTAGAAGATGGTGCTGGTGCCATTCTGAACCATAGATTCAGAACAGTAGTTGACCAGGTTAAAGCATGCTCTCAATTCTTGCCATAGTGGAGAAGATCTTCCAGAAGATGAGTTCAGAATAGCCCTAGGTCAGTTTTTAGTAAAATACTTTGCTTTTATGATTTATTTCCATTTCAAGGAGCAAGAGTTGGAGAATAGTTGCCATAGAAGTTTGGATTTGAGGGCTAGATTAAAATTCTTGATGTTGATAATTCCCCAACCATTTTGTTGCTTAGATTTGCATAGTAGGCCCCAACAAACCAAATGACCATAAGATGAAGTGGAAACATTGGACTTCCAAAGAAATCTGGATCTAAGTTTGTCTATAGCATCTCCAGCCCTTTTAGGAAGATGTAAAACAGATAGGAAATAGGTGGGGATGGCTGAGAGGACAGAATTAACTAAAGTTAATCTTCCCCCAAGAGAAAGATGCTTTGCCTTTCAAAGAGATAATTTATTAGAAATTTTGTCAATCACTGGAACCCAGTCATTGAAGGTGGCTTTTCTAAAGTGCAATGGAAGTCCAAGGTAGGATATAGGCAGAGCAGCTGTGTTGCAGCCGAGTATTTGAGCTGATCTATTAATAGAGTCAATTGGGACCTCTATTCCAGTGAGGGAAGATTTGTAGAAGTTGATTTTCAAGCCAGAACAATATGGAAGCAACACAGGATTCTCTTAATATTAATTATGTTTTCCTCCCTAGCATCCAAGAAGAGAATAGTATCATCAGCATACTGGATGTTCATGATATTGGGGCCTCCATGTGGGATTTGGATCCTAGTTATCAGTCCAAAGTTAACAGTAAAAGAAAGCATTCTATTCAGAATGTGTGTGACAATGATAAATAAGAGTGGTGATAAAGGATCACCTTGCCTCAGACCATTGGTAGATGGAAAGAAGCCCTTGGGGGAACCATTGAGAAGGATGGAAAATCTAACATGTGTAATACACATCTTAATCCAAGAGATCCATGTGTTACCACAGCCTATACTAGCAAGAAAGTCCAATAAGAAGTCCCAGTTTACATTATCAAAAGCTTTCTCAAAGTCCAATTTTAAAAGAAACCCAGGAGTACCAGACAGCTTCATGAAGTGTAAAGTTTCCTGAGCTACCAGGAAGCAATCCCCAATGTTCCTCCTAGGAATGAAAGCACATTGAGTGTTATCAATAAGTTTATCCAGGACAGGAGCTAGCCTAGAAGTCAAAGTTTTAGTTATGATTTTGTATAAGTTGTTCACCAGGCTAATAGGTCTAAAGTCTTTAATAGACTGAGCCCCTTCAAGTTTGGGGATTAATGCAATAAAAGTTTGGTTGATAGGTAGCAAAAAATCTGAGTCTGTAGTGGCATTTAAGTAGCTGAAGATCTCAAGGATATCTAACTTGAGGATTTCTCAGAATTGTTGAAAGAAGAATATTGGGAAACCATCAGGGCCAAAGGCCTTATCTCCCTACAAAAGCCTAAGGTTGGTATGTATTTCCTCCAAGGTAATGTCCTTTCCAAATCCATGGGGCTCTGAATTTTATTTGGAATTAAGGTATCCCAATTTATAGTGGGGTAGGTCCTAAGAGGCTTACTGAACTGCCTAATGAAATGGCCTTCTATTTCCTTGGAGATGATGGCGGGACTAAAAACTGTTGAGTCCCTTATCTTCAAAGAATGGATGGCATTGATTCTTCTTCTACCATTTACTATGCTGTGAAAGAAAGAGGTATTTAGGTCCCCTTCTTTAAGCCATTGAACTCTTGACTTTTCTTTCCAGTATTCTTCTTGCTCTTGGAGTAAGGAAGAGTGTTCAAGCTGAAGATCTCTTTTTTCCAGCAGAATTGGAGTTTGTAACTGTTGGGACTCAGCCAATGAATCAATATGAGCAATTTTAGACTCAATTGAGATTAGACGTAGGCATCTGTCCTTTCTCACTGGCCTAATCCAATCAATGATCTGCTTCTTTAGTTGTTTAAGCCTGTATGAAAATCTAGTTACAGGGGAGAGAGAGGTACTAATTCTAATGGAGCTGGACCAGGAGGCTTCAATATAAGTACTAAAACCCTCATAGTGGAGCCAGGATTTATAAAATTTGAATGAGGTAGGGTCCCAATCTGGTGGAGTAGTATTAAGGGAGATTGAAGTATGGTCAGAAACGACCATAGCCAGACCTAGGCAGAAGGAATTGGGGTACTGCTTGGCCTAGTCACTGGATACAAGGAATCTGTCCAGCTTAACCATAGAGGGAGGAACTTGCATATTGGACCATGTAAATTTAGAGTTATTAGGGGAAAAATCCACTATAAAATATTTATCAATGAAGGTATTAAATTGTCTCATGTCATTGGTGATGATGTGCCTAGAGGAGTGCTCATGTGAGAATCTAGTAAGGTTAAATTTAATGACCCAGTTAGAGTTCACTTTAGAGCTTAAGGAATCTAATTCCTCAAGAAATGCAATTTTCATAGCTGAATTACAAGGCCCATAAACCCCTGTAAGCCACCAATCAAGGCCATCAACTGAAGATGTGAAATTGAGGGTAAGACAGTAAGTGGTGGAGATAGAGTTTAAGAGTGTTAGGAATCTATCATTCCACCCAATAATGAGGCCCCTAGAAGCCCCTGATGAGGGAATAAACGCCTATTGGTTTAAAAGACCTCCTCCTAACTATCTAAGAGTATAGTTAGTGAAAGTCGCTAACTTAGTCTCACTAATAATAATGACATTACACTTGTTAATTTTAACAAAGCTCCTGATGACCCGTTTTTTGCCACTGGAACCCAAGCCCCTAATATTCCAAGCTGAAATTATCATTAATTGTTAAGGGGAGAACAAGAGAAGCAAAGTTCTCTATAATGTTTTGATTTATATTTAAGTCAATTTAGGGCAGTCCTTGCTCTGATCTAACAGAGTTAAGAAAGTTCTTAGCCTCATTCATGGATTGAATAGAAATGCCAACATTTCCACAAAAAGTAATAAACTGACTATAGGATTCTCAATTAAGGGTATCCGTCAGAAAGTTATCAGTGCTATCTTCAGATGCAGCTAAGGGAGGAATAGATGATACAGTCCCAGACAGAGGTTGATCATAACCCATCATATCATTTGAGGAGATAGAAGTAAAGAAGGTACCTGGAGGATATATAGGAGTTGGAGGTTGAGTCTCTGAATCAACCTCCGAGGGGCCACTCAGGTCATCTTTTTCCAAGCAATCGTAGACAGCCAAAACCTTCTTGAATTTGGCTATGGATAGGTTGCGAGTCCTAATTTTTGCCTCCACGAACTTGGAGGTTTCATCACTCATACATTGAGGTGCAGTTAATGGGGAGAGGGAGTGCGAGTAGGCTGGTAGGTCCTGCTCGGGTGCCGCAATAGGTGGGGGGAGTGGGTAGTATACCTGCTGAGGTAGAATGGGGGCAGAAGGCAGGACTGATGGGTCTCTTCCAAACATTTTTGCCTCCCTTAGAGGACTTGTTTCCTTTGCCACCTCTCTAACCCCTGTTAGATTTAAAAGGCTTGTGATTGGGGTGGAGACTCCTGGATCCTGAGGTGGAGGGAGAAGAGGTTGTAGGCCATGCAGGAAAGGGGCCCGTGGGGGCAGAGGTGGAAGAGGAGGTAGGGGCACAGAGATCCCAGCTTCTTTTGAATTTGATGAGGTAGACATTGTTGCCAAAGGCAAAAAAAACGGCAATCAGGGATTTCTTTGCCAGGATGAACCTTAACCCTAATTATGGAGTAGCCTAGGAACTTGGCTGAGTTCACAGAAAGGTCTACTTCCAGCAACTCTGCAAAACCAAATATCATATGGTGGAATACATCAATGTTCCAAAGATGGTGGGGAATACCCTCAATCCGGAGCCATACTCCTTCCTCCTTCATAGTTAGCACTGCACTAGAGTTCGGAGACCAGGGTATAAAGGAGGCGGGGATTGATAACAAGGATGCTCCAAACTGATTAAGATAATCGTTTCTTATCCTAGAAGACGGAAATACTAATAGGTATTTTCCAAGGGAGAAAAGCTGCACCTCCACCTATGAGGAATAGGGCCAGAAAGTCCTGATGTGGTCTACTAAGGTTTCCTTAGAAAGTTGTGGGGATTGGGGTGTGACAATGGCACTTCGCGAAAGTACCATGAGTTGGTCACAGACTGCAATGGAAGGGGGCAGAATGGTCAGGAAATGTGGTGACAGACCAACCATGGCGGGGGTCTCAGAGGGAGTGGCACATCGATCCTGAAGAAATTTACAAATAGCCACGGAATGATCAATAGATTTGCATTTGAAACAAAACCCTGTAAACTTGCATTTCTTAGCCAGGTGGCCGCGAAGGCCATAGGAGAAACATCTATCAGAAAGACGACAAAAACGTACCAAAGGAGACACGTGCTTCTTCCTAGATACCACCTTCCAGTCGCCCGAAGGAAGAAAAGAGGGACTTGGGAAGGATTCCAACTCAGGGGAACTGGAGGCTTCGCTCTGCTGAACAGGGATGCAGTCAGGTGGAGGAGGGAATGCGAGAGGAGCAAACCGCGATCCAACTAAGGATGGGGGAGTAGGTGAATCAGGGTTGTCCGAGCAAATCCCTATGTCAGAAGAACGTAATAATATTTGTTCAGAACGATCATTGTAGTGGGATATCGTGGGAGGTGGGAGGTCTGCGCACAAGACCGGGTGGCAAAGAGCGTGAGACGTGGTTGGGCGGTGACATAAATATCGGCTGAAGGTCTTAAGTAAGGGAATTGCTAGCATTGTTAAACCAGAAGAAGGGAACTTCACTAATGGAGCAAATTGTGAACATTGTATTAGGTATATCTTAAGGGAGTCAATGAGGTTTTTTGTTAAAATCAAATATTCATATATTAATCATTTCTTAAAAATTTTATTACCATACTATAAATTATGCTTAAGTTTTCTTTGTACCTTCATCTGAAGGTCTTAAGTAATTAATAAATTTCTATAAATTTCAATCATTAAAATAGAATTCTTTAATTAATGGTCAAATTAACTTCGAAAAACATGAAATTTATATACATTGTAGCCATGGATTAAAAGGTGGTATCTTTAGAGTTATATTTTCATTTGTAAAATGTAAAAATCATGTAGTACACAACCATGTGTAGTGTATCATAGCATGCAACCCCATTTTTGTCATATCAAGTGTATGCTTTCTCCATAATTTTTTTGTTTTGAACTTGGTAGATATATATATTTTCTCCTTATGGTTTGTGAGATTTGAATCTGAGAAGGAAGTATGAGTTTCATTCCTCTTAGTCAATTGTAGTTCTACTCCTTCTAGTCAATTGCATCATAGCAGTTTACTTTTTCCATATAAATAACAACCGTTGCATTGGCTGACTGGAAAAGTCTACTTTATATTAGTTTCAATCGAACTGTTTTATTATCAAATCCAAATTTCATTCTCAACTGTTGCTCCTCCTTCCTTTGGCATCACTATTATTAAACATATATAGTGAAGTGTAAACAAATAATATGGGTTAAGTCCACCATTCTATGTGCTAGAAACAAAGTATAATTTCGTACAAGATTATAGAGAGAATTATGCTCTTGTTGATCAAGTTCTTTTTGGTTTGAAGATGAATAAAGTTCTATTATGTATTTAAATTTTGAAACAAGTGCTCTATTAAGAAAAATAATATAGATATATCACATAAGTGAGTACATAAGGAGAGATTTATAGGTGAATGTTCCACATGATTTTATCTCTTTTCTCAATAATTCTGACACAAACGTCAACTATGAGGTGACATCGAGAGGCATGCAAACCGCCACTCTGTGAGTTGGTCCCACAGTAGGTTGTTAATTGATGACAAGAAGTAAACAACAGAAGTACAATGGCAAAAGATGCAAGACGTGGGGGAAAATAAAATTTCGATACAAAGACTTATCTGGAGGCAGTTTAACCACTCACTAAGTTAAAGTGGGAAAGATGGACAACAACGAAGAAAACTTTTTGGGGGCAAGGGCATAACTACTTTCCAGAACTTGATTACAAGACCATCCTAGTTTGAAGATCTGGCCAGCAACAAAGAACTTGATTACAAGACCATCCAGAAGCCACTTAACTACTTTCATTTTTCCCTTCTTAATCAAGTTCTTTTTTGGCCTCCTGGTGCTTTTTTGTTCCTCAAACCTAGGGACTATAAAAAGACTTTTGACATGTTTATTTGTTCTCAAGGAAGCTGTAGGGACAACTTTGAGGGAAGCAAGGGTAGAGAGAATTTTGAGTGTTACAATGATTACAAGAATATTCAAGTTAATAACAATGTTTGAACTTGAAACCTATCGAGTGGGGAGACTTTGGGTTAGGATGCTGCTCACACTACGACCCCTAGGTCTTCTGCTCGAGTTCTCCTTGTTGATGCTGTTATATTTAGACCGATGGCAAGGAAGGTCGGGTCTTTAGCTAGAAATCATGAAGGGACTCCAGTAGGTTCTCTTCAACCCCATTTCTCCATCTCCTTCCACGAAAAGGGCAAGGACCCTAGTTCGTTTCTACATCTGTCCTAGCCTTTTACCTCCAACATACTTGTTGATGTGTTGAAGTGAAAAGATGTTTCTATCCCTAGTGACAAAGGTAAGGATTTTTTGAGTACTTCCTTTTACTTAAGATCTATGAGCATCAAATTCAAAAAGGTCCAATTCAAAGCTCTTCTAGTTGCGATTGATGACCTAGAATCGAAACTTTCTGGTAATGAAAGGGATGGCCAAGCCAGTGGTGTTGTCCCTGCGAATTCAGAAAGGCATACCTCTAATGTTGGCCCATCTACTCCTATGAAGATTGTTGCTCAAGGTACAAACATAGCCTCTTCTTTTTTGGTTTCCCCTATTACTCGGAGGTTGGGGACTGATCCCCTTTCTTCTTCTACTATTTCAGGTTCTACTTTTAATTCTAGAGAATCGCTTCCCCACAATGATATATTAGATAATATACTTAAATAGGACTCTTACTATGATTTCATGACTTTTGTTTGAAAATAGGCAAATCGATTAGTGAAACTTTTGAAGTTAAGCGGCTTCTAAATACTGCTAGAGCACAATATAGCTTATCTGTTTCAAATCTAGATGTTGATTTGGGTTGTGTGGAGTTCTTGAGGACTCTACACTGTTAACCTTGCGGTCTTTTGAACTACTATTTTGTATATTTTCTTTATGATTATCCTTGCATGGAATATTAGGGGTTAGTAGTAGAATTAAAAGAAGGAGTTTAAGAACCTGGTCTGATTGAATAAGATTAATTTCCTTATCATACTTGAAACCAAGGCTAAATCCTTCTCTCCTCCTGTGACATTGCATTGTATTAAGGGAGGGAGACTTAATCACTAGTTTTCTCTTCCTCCTCAAGGGTTTGCAGGAGGAATTCTGATGGGAGGAGATGATTCTTCATCATCCCAGTTGAATCTTTTTTAGGGCTCCTTCTCACTCTTAATTAAATTCTGGAATTTGGAGGATTGTTTTGAATAGTGGCTTATTGGAATGTATGGCCCTTATTTTGCATTGGCTAAGGTACAATTTTAAATGAACTCAGGCATATTTAGACTCCGTTTGGAACCTTTTATTTGTAGAAGTCAGATTGTGAGGTTTTAATAGAAGCTGGCTTTTGAGAGTATTTGTAGAAGTTAGATTTTAGCTTAGTTATAAAAATCTTGTTTGGCAAATAAAGGTTCCATAGTAATAGTTAAATTCTAGCAATATTGATTTTATATATTTACCTCCTATCCAATGAAAAATCTGTAAATAATCACGGCATTTCTATGTAATTAATTTAAAAAATCAAGGCTACAAACGTAAATGCATGTCTCATTTATTCAGCTTCTGGAAAATTATGTTTTTTTATACACGATTTCAAGATTCAGAAGCTATAACTTTTGTGAAAAGTGGACTCTCAATACCCTATTGGGAACTGTTTCTGGGATATTTGATGATTTGGCAGAAACTAACCACTCAAAAACTGTCTATAAGCAGTTCGAAACAGGGTCTTAATCCTTTGTAGGAGATAATTGGGTCAAAAGTAGAGATTTTAGTTTCGTCATATTCTCCTATGAGAGATCTAATGGGACCTATTATACCCCTTAATGGCAAATTTCAATGACTTTATCGTTGAAA
The DNA here is from genome assembly GCA_024699735.1 of Posidonia australis. Lineage (NCBI taxonomy): Eukaryota > Viridiplantae > Streptophyta > Magnoliopsida > Alismatales > Posidoniaceae > Posidonia > Posidonia australis. The sequence continues at coordinate 1,490 of JAMKQA010004390.1, read as the reverse complement.
ACAATCTTTTAGATTTATCCCACAATAATTTCTCATTTATGTAGTCAAATTTCCAGTAAGAGAAAATTTTAGTTAAACTTGATAGATTTCTTGTCTCTCCAAATTGGGAGTCACATTTTCTGACCACGGTCTGTTCTAGCAACGCTAAAATTATCTCTAACTATATTTCGATTTGTCTTAACACTAAACGGCCTGGTTGGGGTCCATTCTCTTTCAGATTTTACAGATCTTAGCTAATGACGGATGGTTTTGATATTACTGTTCAGTATTATTGGACCCAAGCCATCCAAGGCTTGGATTCCACTACTTGTCTATCTCATAAACTTAAAGGCACTAAAATTACTGATAAAAATTGACTACTTTCTTATAAGGATAATTCCATTGCTAGACTTTTAGAGATTGATACATTGATCCGTAGTATTGATAAGCAAGCTGAAATTGGTCATTCATCCCCATCACGTTGATAGTAGAAACAAGAGCTTAGAGTTGAACATCTTCTTACCCTGAAAAATCAGGAAAATTATTGAAAGCTTAGGTCACAGATTCAGTCGCTGAAAGAGACTAATCTTAATACTTTCTTTTTCTATAAAACTATCTATGCTAGGTGTCAGAAGAATTCAATAACCACTTTTCTTACTAAGGACAGTCGATCTGAGTCTCTTAACATAATCAAGTATGCAATTGGAGTCTCTTAACATCTATGCTAGGTGTCAGAAGAATTCAATTACCACTTTTCTTATTAAGGGCAGTTGATCTGAGTCTCTTAACATAATCAAGTATGCAATTGGAGATTATTTTTAGCTCTATTTAACAAACCTCCTATACTCAGTGTCATAATTAATTGGGATGCTCTCTTCCGTAATAAAGTACCTAATGCTGAGTCCATTGAAGACCCTTTCATTGAACAAGGGAAAGTGTTTTCTCGTTACCTAGTGACAATTTCCTAGGACCTGATGGATTCTCATTAAGTTTCTATTACCACTTTTGAGGTTTGGTTAAGGAAGATCTATTTCAAGTCTTCCATTACTTTTTCCTCTCTTAGGATAGTGAGATTCTGAGACATATCGACTAGACCTTTATAGTTCTGATTCCAAAGAAGACATGTGCTGAAATTATCTATGATTATCGTTCAATTAGTTTACTTAATAGTAGTTACAAAATTATAACAAAATATCTAATTTCCCGTCTGTAACCATGCCGGCGAGGATCGCAAGATAATGCGAAAATCGGTAAAGCTACGGCAGAAAAAATAAATAAAAAAAATGCAAATGCTAGAGTCGCCACCTAGTCTATTATGGAAGACAAGGAAAACCAAATAAAACATGAAAAATCATGCAAAACAATAAAGAAGGTCTTCGAAAACCAGAAATCTGGGTAAGGATCCCTATTACATACGAGGAAGGTGTTAGGCACCCTCGTACGCCCGTATAATCGGTCTTCTATGGTTTCTCCTATGCTTATGAAATGTCGGCTTTTCAGCCTTTTGCTGT
>JAMKQA010004389.1:0-18416 GCA_024699735.1 Posidonia australis | reverse complement strand
ATCCAGCCTTCCTATTTGCATCCCATGCATTCATCCTTTTGTGGTTTTCCTCGTCTTTCCCTTAAAAGACTAGGTGGCGACTCCCTTTTCTTTTCTTTTATCCTTGCGCCTTTGCCATCATTGGCATGGCTGTGATCTCCTCCCCTTCCCCCTCCCTTCGAGTCGGGCACGGTCCGGCACGTGGTCACACCTCTCATATACTAGGAAGTATTTCTTGTAAAAGGCATCTTGTAAATCTTCCCACACGATCGTCAGGAGATCAGAATTAGGGAAGTTCATGCAGCGTGGAGATCTCCACCACTAGTCGATGTCTCCTGTGAACTGAAAGGTAGCCAATTTGACCCATTTCACAAGCTCTAGCAGCCACACCTCATAATCATTTGGCTTGTCTCTACAATCAAAAGTTGGTGCATTCAATCGGTGAAACGGCTTGAGCCATCGGCCTACCTTGGTACCATTTGTGTTATTCTTGCTAAGGGTCTAAACAATTTCCTACATCATATGGCTCAGGTCATGCCTCACACCTCCTTAGCCATTATCCTGCTCCTCACCAGAGCTCATTGCGAGAGTCCCACCTCACCCTCGACCTCTAGCCAACATCTTGGTGCCACCACAATTCAAAAGTCAGGTGCATATACTTGCCATTGTGCAATCCAATTGAAACCACAATGCTAGACACCCTAAGCTGGTGCACTTAATGAACTAAACTCTACTATCACTCTATAATGCCCCAATGCTACACAATAGTACAAATACTACCCAAATAATTTATTAAATCTAAATTAATAGAAATAAGCAATTAAATAATCAAAACTAACTACCCAGACCTATGTGTGACTAAGTGGCTCTGGAAATTTGCTCATGCATGGGGCTTTGAGGCAGTCAAGCATGGAGCTTTGAGGCAGTCAAGCATGGAGCTTTGCTTGTGGTGATAGCTTGGCACTAATGCATGTTTCTTTAACATCTTCTGCCGTGCCGATGTTGACAAGCTCTGTCTCTTCCTCTGTAAGTTAGGCCCTTCTGGGTAATTGTCATTAGGCTGAAACTACAAGGGCACATTATTATCGTCTTTGGCATTTGCACTTTGAGGCAGTCAAGCATGGGGCTTTGCTTAATTGAATCGTGGAAGAAGCCAAATTGGCGTAGAACACGGACGGGATGATATTCCACACCACCCGTGAGTCTTGGGAGGATAACTAGTCGCATGTTGTTGTCGTTGAAGAAGACAGTGAAGGGCTTCACAGTTGTGAACAGAATGTACCAGGCTACAGTATCATCAGTAAGATTTTGCAATCTCTCGCACATTTCATGGACGCCAGGAAGGGTGCATGAATGGTTGGTGCGACTATAGGAGTCAAAGAAAGAATGTTGGGGGTGTAGGACTACCACCCCAATATGAGTAATAAGCCAAGTTTGTTAGAAAACAAGTAGAGTACAGTTAGATAAGCACAGTAAATCACATGAATAACATTAGCTTACTTGCACTAAGGCACTACAACCATGAAAATGTCGGGAATGCTTCAATGCCCAATCCAAAATAAGGTAGGTCTCTGCCAGAAGAATGGGGGCAAGATCAATTTGATGGGTGATCACGGTTATCGCTACTTTTGCGACCTCAATGGCAACTATCATCCGACCGTGACTGAAGATGAGTTCTCTGAGGAAGTGCACTACAAAGCCACGAAGCAATAAGCTGCCTGTTGATACATGGTTACTGGCGGTCCTGTCAAAATAATCCAAGCATAACATTAGAGTAGATCCATCTGTGCAAATGAGGCTTTTCTTGCAAGGTCCATGGGATAAGCCCATCAGTTGGCTCAGAACAGAAGAGTAACTATCACGGCACATGAAGACAGGTGGTGACATGTATGGTGATAGGTTGCAGATCCATCGGACTTTCTCTAGGGTAGGAGTTAGTTTTGTTTGTCCAAAGCAGAATACATGGAAGGTGAGTTTCTCAAATCTAGCAGCAACACATAGTAAATGTCAGTTCACCTCCACCTTGGCAATGTTCAACAATAAAGAGGATATGTCCCAAACCTACAGTTCCTCACGATCCTCAACACTAAGCAGCTCACATTTGAAAGACAAAGTGAATCATATCAAAAAATTAATGATACAGTCTTCAAAAGTTCACCAGATGGGGTAATTTATGGAAAAACCCTTAACACTGGGAAATTTGCAAAATAGCCCTCAAATGATGCGAGAAGTCGTAATTGAGTAGAAATTTGCAATTACTCAGAAAAATTTCAAGTTTCATAGCCTAGAAGCAATACAACCATCATAAATTTATCATATCGAGCTAATTTGCAATAAAGCCCTTTGTTTCGAAAAATTACAAATAAGACCTAACCTTTTGCAAATAGTGCCAGATGAGATTGAAATCTCAGCAAGGTTCTTTTAGAGAATATTTCACACACATTACAGCAAGAATATAGGTTCCTGCGCAATAGTGCTAGTAGCAAGCAAAATTACCTTTTTACCCTTCGAAGACGCAACTAGAGCCTATCTCCTTCCTAGGAGACAATCAAGGGATTATCTCTTTTCTTTTAGATTTCACATTCCAGGCGGATGAGATCCTTCTATCCTTTCTTTTCCCTCGGTGAGTGGTCACTACTTAGACCTAACTTAGCAACCATGACCTAGGACGTGTCCCCGACCACAGAGAGGTCTTAATACCCCTTGTCGGTACGTTCTTTCTTCTCACGTGGTTCCTACAAAACCTTAAAATCCTCTTTTAAAAACATATGGTGTTTCCATTTCAAATCTCTTTTAGAAACCACTTGTCAAAGTCATTTATTGTCCTTAAAAATCATTTTCAAATTTATTTATTCATTTATTAGCTCATAATCATTTTTCAAGTATTTCCAACTCATTATAGGAAATCATGATCTTGACATTTACTACCCATATATTTTCCATGTATTTCATAACTTTTATCAACATTTAATAGTAAAAATCCACTAAAATAGGAAATTTTTGGCTATTGCAAAAACACTGCTCGCATTGGCCATTCGCGTCTATTACTCACGCAGCATCTCTATGCCAAAGGCATCTGTGACCTGGTCGTGCCAAAGGCCAGCGTTGGTAGTACTTGCCTACCAATCGCGTTAACAGTTTTGCAGAAAAACTCAGAAACCACAGGCAACTTGAAAACATACTGAAAATCTCATAAACATTCTCTAAAACATCAACAAATCATGCACCGCATATAACAAGACATATTTACTCATCCAGATCATGGATTAACATATCATCCAATCCATTTCACCAAAATTCATCATTTAATGTGATATTTCTCTAGAAATTCATAAGCAAACATTGTCATGGAAAATCCACCAATTATTCATGCAATCCATGTTAAATTCATTCATTTATCAATCCTAGGCATGCTCTTCCACATATGCATCAACATTGCAGCATGATTCTAGATAGAAAACAAGGGGAGCATACAGTTTGGAGTTAATCGATATTTTTCCATCTCAAATGAGCTTCTAGTGACTTCCAATGTGCTCTTCTGGTGTCCATGTGTCATCGACAACTCGACCTACACTAGCAGCGGCTTTCCACCTATGGTCGAGCTCCAAAGGACTCCGGTAGATCTCCTCCCTTTCTGTCAGGCCACGCCTCTCACTCTCTCCCTCTCACTCTCTATTTATCTCCTCCTTTTTTCCTTTCACCCAATGTAGGAGGGCTGGCCTTTTATAATGCCTTTAGTCCTCCCCCATTTGTTTGGGAATCTCGGGGATGCGACAGTCGAGGCGAGTAGTGCATCTGGCACTAGCAGAGTGGTAGGGTCGGAGGAAGAAACAGAGCTTGTCAACATCGACACGACAGAAGATGTTAAACAAACATGCATCAGTGCCAAACTATCCCCATAAGCAAATGTAGAATTTATAGCCTTCCTAGAAGAATATGTGGATGCTTTTGCATGGAGCTACGATGGCATAGTTGGCCTAGACCACACAATACCACTAAAACCAAATTCAAAGCCTGTCAAGTAGAAACTTCGTAGATGGCAATCTCAATGGCTGTTGAAACTCAAAGTGGAAATCATGAAACAGTATAAAGTCAATTTCCTCAAGGTCGTCTTATATCCTAAGTGGCACGCAAACGTCGTGCCAGTTCCAAAGAAAGATGGGCGGGTTTGTATGTGCATAAACTACAGAGATCTCAACAAGGCGAGCCCCAAGGATGACTTCCCACCTCCCCACATTGACATTTTGGTTGACAATACAGTAAGGCATAAAATGTGATCATTTATGGATGGATTTTCATGATACAACTAGATCAGAATGGCAGAAGAAGACATGGAGAAGACATCTTTCATCACCCCTTGGGGAGTCTTCTGCTATAGGGTAATGCCATTTGGACTGAAGAATGCAGGTGCAACATATCAGAGGGCCATGTTATTCCACGATCTCAAGCACCAAGAAGTTGAAGTGTATGTGAATGACATGATCGCCAAGTCCAAAGAGCCCAAGGATTATCTCTGCTGCCTATGGAAGTTGTTCGATCGTCTGAGAAAGTATAAGCTCTGCCTCAACCCCAACAAATGTGTATTCAAGGTATCCTCTCGAAAGCTCCTTGGTTACATTATTAGTCAGAGCCAGAGCCATTATTAACATGCCTCCGCTCGCCACTGAGAAGGAAGTTCGAGGATTATTGGGGCGATTACAGTATATCAGCCAGTTCAGAGCACAACTCACACCCATCTGCGAGTAGATCTTCATGCTCTTGACAAAAAATGCACAGACACACTGGAATGACGAATGCCAAGCAGCATTTGATAAGATCAAGTAGCTTCTGGCAAAACCTCCAGTCTTAGTTCCACCTACATCAGGACGCCCTCTACTATTATCTCTCAACTACACAGCACTCCGTGGGCATAGTATTAGGCCAACATGATGTATTAGGGCGTAATGAGAGGGCAATCTACTACCCCAGTAAGAAGTTCAATGATTGCGAGGTCAAATACAACACCATAGAAAATGTTTGCTTATCCTTGGTGTGGGCCACTCAGTGCCTCAGGCACTACATGATGGCATGTCCAGTCTTGCTATTATGATGCCACGATCCTATCAAGTATCTGTTCCAGAAGCTAGCCTTAGTAGGCAGATGTGTCAAGTGGTTGGTTATGTTGTTGCAATATGACATTACCTTTGTGACACAGAAGTCGATGAAAGGATAGGAGATGGTGGATCATTTGGCTGACTTGCCATTGCCAGAGTATCATCTGCTGCAAACACAATTTCCAGATGAAGACATCCTATTTGCAATGGGTGACGTAGAGTCAGACAGCCCTAAGGATCAGCATCAGTTGTGTCTTTTCTTTGATGGTGTAGTCGATAAAAGGGGAAGAGGTATTGGTGCAGTCTTAGCAACACCATTGGGACTGCAAATTCCCTTTGCAAGGAAGCTGACATTCGAATACACCAACAATGAAGCTGAATAAGAGGCATGCATCTTGGGATTACAAGTGGCACTAGAACAAGGTGTCCAAGAGCTTTGAGTATATGGGGATGCAATGCTGGTCATTTCATAGATTAATGGTGATTGGAAAACTAAAGACTAGAAACTTGTGTTATATCATGAGCATCTGCTGAAGCTGATTGACGAGTTCAAAGAGGTCAAATTCTCTTTCATGAAGCGGGCAAAGAATGCGTACGCAGATGCATTAGCAACCTTGACATCATGGCTATTACTACTAGAGGCCCATGAGGCAGATATTTCAGTAAATTGCGTAGAGTGGCTTGCACATTGTATGCAGATCCAAGAAGTAGAACCAGTAACAGAGTTGCCCTGCTATCATGATATCAATGTTTTCCTGGAATCCTGTGAATTCCTATCTGGCATCTCTACAATGGATAAGAAGACGTTGATATGATTGGCATCCAAATATGTGCTTGGAGCAGAGCACCTATACAAAAGATCATACAACCAAATGCTCCTTAGGTGTGTGGATAAGAAAGAGGTAGATATATTGATGCTAGAGGTTCATGTCGGAACATGTGGTCCATATATGAATGGAGTGCTCTTGGCCAAGAAAATCATGTTGTAGGGTTATTTCTGGTCTACCATGGAAATGGATTATTGCCGATTTGTGCAAGAATGCCACAATTGGCAAGTACACGGTAACTTCATACATGCTCTTCCACAATAGCTGCATAGCATGTCATCACATTGGCCTTTCTCTACCTGGGGAATTGATGTTATCGGGGCAATACACCTAGCTACATCTAATGGACATTGGTACATTCTCGTGGCCATTGACTATTTCACAAACTGGGTCGAGGCGACATCGCACAAAATAGTTACAGCAGTAGCTACAGAAAAAATTATCAAGAATAATATCATTGCTAGATATGGGGTTCCACATGCAATCATATCAGATAACAGAATGAACTTCATAGCTAGGAGAGTTGAGGACTATCTTTGAAGTTACAAAATACACCACAGATCCTCTCCTTATCGGCTGCAAATGAATGGTGCCGTCAAATCAGCTAATAAGAACCTGATCATGATTTTGAAAAAGATGGCTGAGACTTACAAGGACTGGCATGAAAAGCTCCCCTACGCACTATGGGCTTACAGGACATCAGTTTGAACATCAATAGGGGCAACGCCGTATTCACTTGTCTATGGCATGGAAGTAGTCCTCCCATTCAAAGTAGAAATTCCATCACTCAGAATTTTGAAAGAAGCTGAACTTAATGAGGCAGAATGGGTCCAAGATTGTTGTGTTCAGCTTGATCTGATTGACGAGCATAGATTATAAGCCCTGCACCATGCCTAGTGTTACCAAAAGCGAATGGCCCGAGCTTATCAGAAGAAAGTTCGACCTAGAAATTTTGTGCCATGTGACTTGGTTCTACGTGCCATTCACCTACCTAATGCTTGAGGAAAGTTCAGGCCCAATTGGCATGGACCATTCATTGTGAAAGAAGCCCTATCCAGAGGCATAGTCATTCTTGATGAAATGGATCATGGAGAGCAGTCAGAGCCCGTCAACACTTCCTACTTGAAAATGTACTACCAGTGATTCTCACTCTTGGTCCTTGCAAAGTATTCTGTTGCGGACCATGCATCTCTTTGTATCTTGCTTAGTAATTTTGTGTTTTAAGTTATTGCATCCACACATCACACAAGTTGTATCATACACATTGTACTTTCATTTTTTTTGCATTGTAGTCATAATAGGAAACATTCGCACAATCATTGCCTGATGAGAAAAATCGGAAGGCCAGCGTGCTTAGGAAGAGTTTTGATCCTCCTTATGTGTTACTACCTGTGTGACCTAGAGGTGAGGGAGCAAATATTTGCAGGGAATTGGACAAAATGTACATGTTCCCAAGGGGACTATACATCAAGAGGGAGATAAAATAATAGGATGAGAGTGAGAGTGTGAGCAAAGAAAAATAAAAATAGACATCAGAGCATAAAAGAAATAAGAAGATAAAAGATGAAGATAGAAGTTAGCTTCAATGAGGGAAGCATGCAGGACAACTCTATCCCTATAACTCATCATGGAGAGGAGTCGAAGCATACACCTACCAAGTCCATATTCCAAAGGGACTAGCCACCCTTTAAATTAAAATTTAGAAAAAAAGAGAGTAGCCACCTCCCCAGCCTAGGTGTTTATACCTCCAAGTAGGGATAGTGTAAGTCAGCATGCCTTTGAGGGAGTAAAAGAAAAATGAATTATTGAAAAAGCAGGTATAGGGCCCTAGGAGTTTCGCATGGAGCCCGTTTTATCCCAAAAGTCTATTAATTGAGTGAGAGCCATCATAAACCTAGAGACTTGGGTAGTGCTAGGTGAGTTGAGGACATTCTAGTTCCTTGTAGTAGGCAATAAAGGCTTCCTGGGTGTTATGGGCACCAATATCTTCTGAACACCATGCATATACCTTGCTTCAATCTTACATAAATTTTGTATAAATCATTTGACATTCAGCATTTTAGATCATATCTCTTTTGCATTTTGTATCGCTTTGCAAAATTTATGCCCATGTTCCAACCTGGGGCATGTTAGCTGCCTTTTGAGTGGGAATATTGGCAAAAAGGGAGCTTCAACCAGGGGCATGTTAACTGCTCTTTGGTTGGGAATAGGTCTTTGACTAGGGGAATGTCAGCTGCCTTTCTAGGTCAAGAGTATCATTGAGACAGTATTGTTGTCAGATGCATGTGGGCCTACAAGCTGTCGATTGAAAGAGTGCAAATTGAGTTCATCATCAAGGTAGGCCAACTCTGGTTCTTTGCGTAGAAGGAATATTTCATGGTGAAAGTAATAAAGTTTATTTTGAAAGATGCATCATAAAACAAGTCTGTCCCTTTATTACAGCTCATCAGTTACACAAGAATTGCCCACCTATTGAAGAATGCAAGGGAAATTTATAACATGGGACCCTTAAGTCATAGTCAGTTGATTCTTGCTCTTTTTGAGCTACCAGCTCCTGCAGACGAAGTGCCATTAGGATAAATTTCATTTATAGGCAAAATTAACTGGATTTCCGCCTCATATTTCGCTGTGCAACTCAAACCTTCAGTAATGGCAAGATCAGAAGATTGACTGCCGCAACGCATCAAGCGATCTAACTCGTAGGTTGTAGTAGTGGAGCCCAGTGCATACCATTTGAGGCAGTCAAGTATGGGGCTTTGCTCAATTGAATCTTGGTCGAAGCCAAATTGGCGCAGAACACGGGTGGGATGATATTCCACACCACTCAAGTGATAACTAGTCGCATGTTGCTGTCGTTGAAGAAGATAGTGAAGGGCTTCGCAGTTGCTAATAGAATGCGCCAGACTATAGTATCCTTAGTAAGATTTTGCAATCTCTCGCATATTTCATTGACGCTAGGTAGGGTGCGTGTGTAGACACCCCCATATGCTAGCAATTGGACAAAACCCTAACAAGACTCTAAAAAAACCTAAAACATCCTAAAAACTCTAAAAACACTTGAAAAATCCTAAAAAACCAAACAAAACCATAAAATCCTAAATAAACCATAAAAACCTTAAAACACCCTTAAATAAAATCCTAAAAACCCAATAAAAACCATAAAAAACGAAACAAAACCACAAGAACCCTAATCCAAACACTAAACCCTACTTTAAACCTTAATCCAAACCCTAAACCCTAGGTTAAGACCTAAACCAAATTCAAAACCCCAATCCAAATCCTAAAACCTAAGTCAAACCCTATGTCAAACCTTAAACCATAAGTCAAACCCCAAACCCTAATGTCAAACCCTAACAACCTAACTAACTTCCACTCACTCATAACTACTCTAACAAACTCGTGTAACAAACTAAACTCTCTAACTAACTCCCATTCCAACATAACAACCTCTAACCACCTATAACAACCTTTAACTACTTAAACAAACTCTAACAACTTCGCACTTAATCTAACCAACTCTAACAACTTCCCACTTAATCTAACAAACTCTAACAACTTCCCACTTAATCCAACAGCCACTAACAAATCACAACAACCCATAACCACCATGGCAAGCCTATAATTAACCCCTATTTGCAAGTGAGAAACAGTTGTTGGAAAATTTGAGAGGAGAGCCCCCCAAAGCTTTTTCCTCCCAGCCAGAGCAACCTGAGTGATCCAGGAGCAAGGAGGACGCTCGTGAAGGAGAGAAATCAGAGTTTCTAGCCATCTCCAGCGAGCACCAGTGGCCTTCGGCGAGCTCCAGTGGCCAAGGTTACTGCTAGTCCAGGTACGCCCACCACAAAACTCAATTTCAATCCAAAATAGCTTCCTAGATCTTCCTTTTCCTTCCCCGACCGATTCCAGTTGAGTCGGAGGCGTTCCTTGGCTGGAATCGAGCTCTCAGGCCTCACCGGAGCAATTCTTTAACGGCTTAGGTGGTGGCACGAATCCACTAGTTGATTCGAGCCCCAAATTATTAGATCTTCCTCCCCTGGTCTCCCTCAAGCTCCTCCAATCCTCGTGACATCGTGAAACCCCCGCAACAAGCCTCTGGAAATCGCTCACCGTCGATGGAGTCCCGTCACCGTCGCTGGAGAAGACGGTGAATAGTGGAGCACGACAAAGCGTTCACATTTTTCAATGCCGCTCCGACCCTCAAGAAATGATCTATGGCACTCCACCAACGCTCCTGAGGTTCCAAAATCACGAGTCAGGCCTTCGATCACCTCTACATCCTCACTCGCCAAAGAAGACAATAGCGATGGCAGGGGAGCCCAGTGTCATGAGATTCTCCTCCATTCTTGCCTCTGAGAGGTAGAAAATGTTCCTCACCGCATCGCCAAGCCTCCAGTAGTCCAAAGTCGTCATGCCAGTGCCTCCAGCTCCTCCTTCTTCTCCAGCACCGTCACCGGAGCAGTCACGAGTGCGAGAGAGATGGGTAGGCCATTCCAACCACTAGCCCTCAGATCCAAACCACCAGATCCTCTTCTTTTCCTCTCCTCTTGCCCATCATGTATTTGGATGCAAGATCAGGCCATGGGAAAGCCTATGATTGCACCCCAGTCGTCATCATCGGTGAGATATGATCGCCGGCGACCGTTGGTTCTTTTTAAGAAAAAAAAAGTTTTCTTTTAATAAACTTTTGAGCGTTTCTTTTATTACACTGCGGTCCTTCTTTTCTTACAAATAGGTCCCATATGCTTACAGTTAGGTCCTTGCCTTCGATTTTAAATCGTTTCAATAATGTTTGATTTGAAAATATTGCAATGTGCCCCTTGTATATACTGGTTAATGTTTTCCATGCTTTAAAATTTGATATAAATCCTTTGAGTTTCTTTTCATGCATTTAATTTCAGGATTTTCCATAAAAAACCCTATCTTTGTTGAAATAGTTCTGAATGCATATTTCTCTATTTAAATTGCTAATAAAACCTTGGGAATTTAAATTTTTGCTCAAATGTGACCTAAATTGCATTTTAGCCCTTCAATTTTACTGATTTCTCATTGAATGCACGTTTGCAAGGGTATATTTGCATGTCAGTCCTTGGGACTTTCTGTTGTCAAACATGAACTCTTTTTATTGCATATTTTGTCCTGAATTTCTTCAGAATTGCATTAAATACATGTTTTAATGGCAAAATTGCAATTTAACCCTTAAAAATCTTGAATTTGACTAAAAAAGCACGGTTTTGCACATTTGACCCCAGATTTCTTCATAATTACATAAAATGTGTTTTCCTATGTATTTTTGATGATTTTGCCTCAGAATTCCAATTTTCACTCAAAATTTGTGAATTTTGCACAAAAGTCCTTGGAATTTACTTTTTTACTCACACATGCATTTTGTACATTTTGATCCCCTTTTCATGCATGTTTTCTCATGTTTTTAGAATAGACCATTTCATTTCCTTGATTTAGCATGTTTCCAATCATCTTTAGCATGTGCATTCAGAATAGTCAAGCATACACACAATAGACCATTTAGCAAGTAGGAAACCTAGAAAGACCGAGTTCTTCAAGCACATGGGGGTGCCTAACCCCTTCCCCATGTGTAACAAGAATCCTTACCTTTCTCTAGCCCGCATTGATTTGTACACCACATCCATTACGCACGAAGCATGCATATGTTTTCTTCGCCTTGGTTTCTTTGGATTTTTTCCTTTGTGATTGGTTTTCCTCGTCTTTCCATTAAAAGACTAGGTGGCGACTCCTTTCCTTATCCTTTTCTCATCTTTCTTTGGTGTTTCCGAGTCTAGTCTTCTTCTCCAGATTCACCATCTTCGCCATGACCGTATCGGGACTCCTCGTGTGCTTCCATGCACTGAAAGGAGAGCCGTGCAAGGTTCCACCAATATGGTTATACGAATCAGTGACTCCACTGGGGATAACTAGATTTTGGCTTTTGTTTTGGTCTCCTTACTTCACTTTGGTCTATATACTTTGTGCATGTTTGCTTATTCTGTTTGGTTGTACATATTTGACTGAACATGCCTTTTTGTGCCTTTTTACATTATTGCTATGCCACCGCACATGCACATGACCTAATTCATGGATTTTTTGTCGATACTTGCTTTTATTCACTTACTTGTGAGCATTACACCAGCACATGCCATGTTCATGCCTTTTGCTTGTTGATTGACTTTTCAGATGCCATGATTGTGTGTTTTCTTCCCTTTATTTGTATTTTCCATGATTAGGAGAGTAGAGACATGTTTGCTTCCCTATTTGGTTAAAATAAAACACACAAACTCAGACAAACAAATAATAAGGCATAACTAGAGACAAATGTTCACAATTCCCTTTGGTTTAATAAAACGCAAGTAAAAGACACAAAAGCATATTGCATGACTGATCATTTTAGAAAGCATGCATCTTCTGCTCTGAGTCGACCCACAGTTCGTGAAGGACAATCCTAGTAGCCCGTTCTATAGCTTTGGCGTGGGGCGTGTTGCTAGTTTGTCCCCCCTTGTCCGGGGTCATGTCGGTGCTAGTAAAGGGTACAGCTCCATGTTACTGTAGGGGACGAGGCCACCAACGCACCACCCATTCACTACCTATGCTTTAGCTAGGATTTAGAATGGGAACCTTGCTTTCTGACCAGAGTAAAAACCTAAAACCCATGAGTGCGTCCCGTGTGGTCAATCCCATATGAGACATGCATGGTGAGAGAGTGCACTTTAGGACATTCATTTGCATTGTGTTTCATGGCATGCCACATTAATAACTCGCATTTGTCTTTACGTCATTGTCTATGTTCTGATACCTGTTTCTCTTGCCTATTTTCATAGGTAGCTTGTTGTGAGGTCCTCAGCTAGGAGCTTGGGTGTCTTTGTCGTGAGAGGCCTCTTGTGGTTGTTTTCTCTTGCCTTTTTCGAGCTATTGGTCACTTTTGTACTATAGTTCATCTTAGAGCTCGTGCGTTTGTCTTTTTTTGAAGCTCCTTTTATTTTGCTTGCTGTTAGCCAAGGCCCCGTAAACCCACAAGCCTCCGGTTATTGGTCTGAAGGGGGTCCGACACTCAGATCCTCCTTCTCTCACTTTGACTCTTTCTTCTTCCCTCTGTGCGTCTCGATTTGGAAATCATGGAGGATCCTTATTTCCTCTTCCAGGATAGTGGCGAACACAAGCCGATCTAGGGCCCGTCACTGATTCGATCGCGGTGACTACCACGCAAGTCCTAGAAGTTCTGCTAGCTGCACCCTATCTCTCGAGCCCTCTTGTTTTAGGAGTTCAAGTAGCTGCGGTTTCATCTGTTTTAGGTGCCATTCCTATTCCTCTCTTACCTTCGGACCTATCTTTTGATGGGTCTCTAGCCACACATGCTTTGTATTTGAGAGCTTTGGCCCGAGGGTTTGAGGGCATGGCCCTTTCTCTTGATCCTGTTAAGAGTCCTCCTCTTTCGACCTTTGAGGTTCCAAAGCAGACTACTATAGCATTGCAGGCTCACCCCACTACATTATCGCCCATACCATCGTCACAGCATCACACCACTTCGACGATGGGGGCGTTATCTTTGCCTCCTACACCACAACTTCATCTATCACAACATGCATCATAGTCATTTAGAAATCAACCCATTAGTTGTGTGAGAGTGCAGCATTTCTCGAGTCCGTCACCTTGAGTTGTACCGGTGCCGTAGCTGTTGCTCTTGCGCTCAACAACACACACAACACAACATACTCAGAACTCACCACAACATCATGATCAAGCCCCAACATGTAGGTCATCACTGCATACTAGGCGCACACCTTCCACTGTCAAGCCGATGCATCACAATACATCGGCTCAACAAGGACAGCAACCTAAGAAGAAACGAGGCCATCGCGTTGAAAGTGACTACACTCCAATGGGTGAGCTGCTGAGCACTGTTTTTCCTCAGGTTGTGTCGCTTTTGAGACTCCTGGATCCGCGTCCCCCACCAACCCCACTCCCTCCGTGGTACGACACGAGTGCATACTATGATTATCACCGAGCCCTGGGGCACTTGATGGATAATTGCCACACTCTGCGGGATGTCGTTCAGACTTTGATTGACAGTGGGACCTTTGTTGTTGGCACAGTACCCACATCCATGTCTCCATCCTCACTAGCATCTAGGTCAGCATGCATTACACACCCACATACCACCATTGAATCGACAAGTCTCGTTGCATCAGTACAACAATGGCAGCAACAACAACAAAGGTGGCCTTGCCGAAAGGGAAGTGACTTCACCCCTCTTGGGGATTCGTTGAGGGACATCTTTCCTAAAGTTGTGCCATTCCTGCAGCTACTGGAAGTTCGTCCACCACCGGACCCACTTCCTAGGTGGTATAAGACTAACTTATTCTGCCAATTCCATCGCACTCGTGGACATTCGACAAACAAGTGTTTTACTCTTCGGAATGCTGTCCAGGATTTGATTAACAATGGGGACATTGTCGTTAACACACAGGAGGCAGCACACATACACCTGCACACACACTTGCACACACACATGCACACTCTAGAATAGCCGACCATACAGTGTCTGAGCCGGCAAGCTCCGAGGATACTAGAACTTTAGAGGTTTTCCCTCTTTTTCCTAGTTTTTTCCCAAGGACCATTGGGCCTCATCTGCCTAGTTTGTCATCTCTCAGCTTCTGTCTGGCAGCACATGTATGCCGCTCTTGTTCTTATTCCTCATTTGCTTAGTTTGTCCTCTTTTATTTTCTCCGTTCTGTCCAACAACACTCACGTGTACCACTCTTGTTCTTGTCCCTTTGTGGGGGGCTAACCTAAAGTTTGCCAGTTTCCCATACACTGATCTGACCCAGCATGTGCAAATACCCTGGATCAAGTGGGAGATAGCGGTCACAGCAGATATCAACTCCAACAGAGATACAGTCTTAATGTCACCAGAAAATTCAGCATTCATAGTGATAGTCTCAGTTCCAATAATGATTTTGATAGCTTTGGTTACATCTGCCTTGATTCTAGTTTCCAGTGGCATTGCTAGGAGTTACTTTGAACCCCAATGGCATCGACAAAATAGCAACAACAAGGACTGGAGTTGTATCCTTTTCCTTTGTTCCCTTTGTTTTTCTTTTTGCATCACCATGTACCAAAACACAAGAAAAGGAAATAGAAAAAGCACAAAAGTTGAAGAAAAAAAACACAAAATAGGAAAAAACATCAAGAACAATTAAATAGGGTAGTTTGCTTGTCAATAACATTCTGCTCAATGATGAAAAATTGGAAAAGCTCACCTATGTCAGAATGGATTATCCCTCCTCAGTTGTCTATACTTAGACAACCAAGTTAGCAAGGGAGCCACCAAACACCAAAGTCGGGCGAAATGCCCAAACTCCGCAAGGTTCCTGCACCTCCAAGAGGGAGATAAAATGTTAGGGGTGACTGAGAGTGTGAGCAAGAAAATAAAACATACATTCGCAAGGGCATAAAAGAATAGAAAAGACAGAAGGCGAAGACAGAAGTCAGCCCATGAGTGAGAGGTATGCGTTGTAGCTCTACCCGTACCATACCTTGGAGAGGAGTTGGAGTATACGCTCAGTAAAATCACACCTCTGAGGGACTAACCCACCCTCTTGCAATAAAGGCCTCCTGAATTGATCGGGCGCTTATTACCTACAAGACAAGGTTAGAGTGAAACCGCACGTCTATGAGGGAGTAAAAGAAAAGACAATGATATTGAAAAGAAAAGTAGGTGCGGAACCTTAAAGAGTTTGGCATGGAGCCAGGTCCATTACAATACCTTACAACGAGTCTGAGTGCCACCACTACCCAGTGAAAGCCACCTGATGTCTTGCGAATCTTTGTAGTGGCAATTGAGTCGAAGGAGTCATCCTCCTCTAACAAGCATACAGCTTTCCAACCTAATTGAGGGCCAAAAAACAGCTGAACTAAACAAGCAAACGATCCATATAATGAACTCCTTGAGCAAGCAAGACAGTAAATGCAGAAAACAAGCAACTAAAATCACAAGACATGCATTTCTTGACCAAACAAAAAAATTCACTCTTAAATTACTAAATTGCTCACAATAATAGAGTCCAACACAATAACAATAATCATCACAATTTTGTTTGAATGAATATTTTTGCTTGCATATGGATTTGTTCAATAGGATTTTCGCCAAGTGCTTTTAGCCAAGGACATTTCAGCTCCTCAGTGGTCAAAGTAAATATACAGTGAGGACACCAGTCAGTGTACAAACTACATAGATTTGTAGAATCAGCAATGGACAGCAATTCCTCCGCAACAGCTCTGGTGTGGTAAACCTTATTTGGGGAATGCCCGAGGTCAACGCAGCCAAGTACATGTTTGCAGCCAGAGCACAATGACACAATAAGTAGCCGAATAGAGAATAGCCAGCCTGAGACAAACAACAATGTATCACATTACTTCCTGCCATCGGAGTATAGCTCCGGACAATGGATGACTATACATGCCTCCAGTCAGTGAACAAATGTGTCTTTGGCCTCAGCCAAAATCAGCTACGGCCACTTCAGTGATTCGAAGTACGCCTACAGTCACAACCTAATCCTCAAGTCTTTACATCCTTGAGTGATGCCCAACACTTCCCAAGTTAGCCTGGCTCAATGCCAGAGGCATCCTTTTTTCATTGGTATCTCCTGATCTGACATCTGAGCATCATTCACCTTTTATGCTAGGGGCATGTCAGCTACTTTCTAGCTGGTCTCACACAATCCATTGCTTGGTTCATCAAGGGCAAGTCAGTTGTTCTCTGATCAGGACCTACACATTAAATGATCAGTGGAGACAACAGCATGGCTGTGGACTTTACGCAACAATCTAGAATTTGGCAAATACAATAAGGAGAATATCCTAAAGTAGCGCAGCCAAATACAGAGCTATGAAAACACCATGGTTGAGTAGAACACATCAAAGACATACTAGTCGAATGCATGCTGCAACCTCAATCAAAGGCCTTTATTGTGTCACCCCGATTCCATTTGCCTTTCAAGTACAATATAGGATGGAATGTGGGTATACATGCTTCCAGTCACTTGATGAATGTATCACAAACTTCGACTAGTGATGGTCTCAAGTACTCCAGTGGTTCAAGGAACATTTGTAGTTACAGTCTGGCTTGCAAGACTCCATACCCTTAAGTGATGTCCAGCCAATCCAATACAAGGGGCATGTCAACTACTTTTTGGTCAAGAGTCACACATCATGTGCCTAACAAAACACCAGCTACAGTATAATTGAACCAGAATCTTTGACCAGGGGCATGTCAGCTACTCTTTGGTCGAAGGTCATTTATCAGGCGCCGGACAGAACATCAACTTACTATGTAATTGAACTAGAACCTTCGACCAAGGGCATGTTAGCTGCTCTTTGGTCGAAGGTCACGCATCAGGCGCCTAACAGAACATCAAGTTACTATGTAACTGAACTAGAATCTTTGACCAAGGGCATGTAAGCTGCTTTGTGGAAAGAAGGAATGTTTTGAGAATGCTGGGAGCGGATTATCTTCCAAATGATAGTCAGTACACATTTTTGTAGAGAAGTGACATTCATCACATAATGGCTCCTACAAAATAACAATTGTAGTAGGGCACTACGTTGTTTCAACTGACATCCCCCACAGCGGCGACGATCCAGGGTGCACTGATACTTGAATAAGATCCCCTTGGCAAATCCTTTTGGTTAAACAAAGGTCAGACCCTCTTGCCTTTGAATTTCGATCCTGACGGATGGATTCAAGGCACCCCTCTCACCTTCGAATTCCTATCTGGACAGACAGATTCAAGGCCTCCCTTTTCCATTTTTCTAGATTACCGGTCAGAGTCTAGATGTTCCCATCCCTGGTTCGATCTGTTTGGACGAACCTCGGTGCCACCCCACTCGCCTTCATATTCCTATCCAGATGGACGGATTCAAATCCTCCCTTATCCATCTTTTCTAGACTACCGGTCGGAGTCTAGATGTTCCCATCCCTACTTCGATCCGTTCGAACGAACATCGGTGCCACCCCTCTCGCCTTCGAATTCCTATCCAGATGGACGGATTCAAGGCCTCACTTTTCCATCTTTTCCAGACTAATAGTCAGAGTCTAGATGTTCCCATCCTTGTTTCGATCCGTTCAGACAAACATCGGTGTCACCCCTCTCGCCTTCGAATATTGCAAAGATGGGAACATCTAGGGTTGTACCAAAGACCAACTTGACATCTTAACATAATTTCATCCACAAAAGCTAGCTGAAACCCTAGTGCAAAGCCCTAAACCTAGCAAACCCTAATCCAAAATCCTAAACCTAGCCAAACCCTAATCCGAAACCCTAAACCTAGCCTAAACCTTAACCCAAAACACTAAACCTAGCCTAAACCCTAATCCAAAACTCTAATCCAAAACCCTAAGCCTAGCCTAAACCCTAAACCTAAACAAACCCTAACCACTTCCCACTCCATCATAACAACTCATAACAACCTATAACCACTTAAACAAACCCTAACCATTTCCCATTCC
>JAMKQA010004388.1:0-23577 GCA_024699735.1 Posidonia australis | reverse complement strand
TGTAACTCTATAAATTGAGGTCCATATGTAGCTCTCAACTCACCAATTCCTTCATTAAGCTATATTCCATTAAGTGATTCAAGTGAGTTGTAAAAATTTGATCAAAGCTTTGCTTCAAGCCCTAAGTGCTTCAACATCCATTCAGTCAAGCAAGAGTAAGATCGCAAATGCTCAAAAGCTCTCTCTTTCAAGCAATCTGAGGTTCTCCAGGAAGGAGAAGGAAATTGTGATACAAGTGTACAAATAATGTAACTTTTGTAGCTTATAATATTCTTGTTATTGAATATAAGGGTTAAAGTCTCAAGTGGGGAACTTAAGGAGTGGGCTAAGCCAGGGTGGCTGAACCACTATAAAAATCCTTGAGTTATTGTGATTGCATGTTTTGTGGATTAATCTTTAACATTTTTAAGTTTGCTCATAAAATTCTAAAGATTAAATAAAAACCGCAAAATCTCTATTCACCCCCCCTCTAGAGAAGTGTTAAGATCCAACATCCACTTCTTCTCATCTTCACTCAACTTCCTCTTATTCACTTGTTGAAACATGGAGGAACACTAAACCTAATGAGGAGGCATAAGAGTAATTTAGTTACGAAGAATATAAAATAAAGTCAAGTGACTAATAGATGTTCACGCACGAAATACTACATGCATCTAATGTTTGAAACTTTGGATACCATTGACAAATTTTAAAATCCAAGCACTAGAGTGTAATTTTTGTTTAACTTTAGGACACCATTAGGTAATTCAATATCATATAATGCTTTTAATTATTGAAGGAGTTACATTGATTACAAGACAAACCTTCTATTGTGTTACTTTAATATCAAGTCATAATTTATTTGTTATAGACATAATTACATAACATATTTTTTTTTTAAAAGATACTAAAAGATCTAAGTATTGAATTGTAAAATCCCCAAATGATAAATTCTACTCTAATATCTAACAACAAAATGTGTGAAACATACTTTTTTTTTTTTGACAAAATTTTAGAGTGGTCAGTCGAATTCACTAAGATATACTTGGATCTACTATTTATAAAAACATAATACGGTTGATAAGATAAAAGTATTATACATATTGTAACAACTTTGGTTATTACACATCTAATAAATCATCTTTTTTTGCCACATTATAGAATCCAAAATTCATAATCAAATTTATCATAACATTAAGAATTACACTTAAATAGTATATCTGTCTAAAACCCTCAGCGTGTAGTAGAATAACTTCTTTAAATACATTAATAAATAAAAAAATCTAACTTTTAATATACACTTATAAAATACATATTAAGCACCGACCACTAAAAAAAGATCATCAACACGTACCAATTAAAAACACAAAATCTAAAAAATGACTCAAAACAAAACTCATTTTCGTAACACAACTAAAAACTACACCAAAACATACCACCTTAACGCACAAAACAGTTGTTTACAATCACGACGGATTAACCAACTACCATGGTGTAGTTGACCAAGATGAGTGGAACTTCCACCTACTTCTCAGGTTCGAATCTCGCGGACCGTAAGGAGAAAATATATACATACCGATATCAAAAAAAAAAAAACAATCACGATGGATTAAACCAGACACGGATTTTATATGAACACATGGAAAAGACGTCTATGATGTGACTGTAGGGGGAAATTTTAGAGTAATAGTAATAACTATGATAATGATAATAATAATAATAATAATAATAAAGCATATAGAATTACAAGAAATACAAAACGGCGTTAAGGAAATAAAAAAACACGATGAAATGGGTGGTAATGAAACTGTCTAAATTAATAAGTGGAAGGAGTCAAGATTGCGGTAGGATAAGATAAACTCAGTAAATACTCGATTATAGTAATATTTCATTGATTCATTAAACAAGTGACACAGTTTCCGCAAGAAAACATCCACAAAACCACAGCTTTAATTAACTACTGCACAACTGTTACGCTCAGAAGTGTGGGTTATGTGAGCCATCCAAAATCCACCCCCAACCCTCTTTCTCTCTTTTTCACTCTTTTGCGTCAGATTCCAAACCCCGACCTCCACTTCTCCTGGAATTCGTAAAAACCTGCTTCTATAGGAGGAGGAGGAGGAGGAGGAGAGAAACAAGGAGGAGGAGGAGAAGAGAAATGGGGACGAAGAGGGAGGTGGGGAAGGGGAAGGACGTGATACAGCTGGAGCGGGAGTCCGTGATCCCCATCATGAAGCCCAAGCTCCTCATGAAGCTCGCCTACCTTATAGGTATTGATCACTTCTGCTGCCTCCAATTTCTTTAGTTTAGTGTTTTTTATTTTTATTTTTATTTTTGTTGTCCTGCGATTTTCTCTTCGTTTTCTTTGAGTTGTGTATCTGTTGCTTTGGCAGTGAGTGTCTTGACCTCTTGTTTATTCGCTGTTGAGATGATTTCCAAGTTCGTATCTTTATTTTTAATTTGCCTTTGGGATTGTAAGCATGGCGTTCTAAGAGTGTCCTGGATTTGGAATTGAGAAGAGCCTGAATTTTACTTCATCCATTTGACACATTAAATGTTGTATTTTTTTTGTGTGTTTCAGAGCTTGATACTGATCGAGCTGAGTTTTTGAAGCTCTGCAAGAGGATTGAGTACACGATTCGAGCATGGTATCTTTTGCAATTCGAGGATCTGATGGTGCGCTTTTCTCTTTTTTGTCCTGATTTCGACATATAATGAGAAACATAAGTCTCTGTGTTTTTGTGTAAATCGACAAGGTTGTGTTTTACTTGCTGTTTGCAGCAATTACATTCTTTGTTTGATCCTGTTCACGGTGGTAAGAGATTGGAGCAGCAGAAGCTGCCTCCGGAAGAGATCGATGTTCTCGAACTGAATTTTCTGACGTACTTATTTAAGGTTAGGTTGCTGTGCAATTCCAGTGTTACAGTGATTTGGGAACCCTTGTCCTGATTCATATCACTTGCCAATGGACAAATAGTATTGTCACTTTCTGGTTTAGTTTTTAGAGCTACAAGGCATTACTAAATTTTTCATAGGACATTACTAAAATTTATTTGCTGGAGACTGTATAAATAAACATTGAATACTAAAAGGAACAGTTTTAAGCTGTCAGGACATGAAGGCTCTCACATTATCTGGGTATTCTCAGTTTTGTGGCCCTAAAGAACATGATCTTCATCAGACATGAGCACCTTAATACTGCTATTGGTTTCTTAATGGAGTTATAATATTGGCAAATTTTTAGAAGTGGTGGGAAACTAGTTTGACGAAGCTGGGTGTACTACTGAAGCTATCAGTGGATTTATCTCGATATACTTGTAATGCTGACAACAATGCAATGATTACCACTAACAGGCTTTTATGATTTTATCCTTTTTCCCTTGGTTCAGCTTATTGGTTTATTCACTCACAATAGTCAGTAATTTTTTCTTCATTATATTGCATTTTTCACAAACCACCTAGTGGAAGTTGTGTCTTTTTTCTTGGTTATTCTGGATTGCCACAAGTTTAGAATATTTGTCATATTTTAAGCATGGTATAAATTTGATGATCAAAACTGTGAATGCATTCTCTTTATATGAGGAGATCTCAAATCCTTTATTCAAAACTAGAAGTCTTTATTAAAAGGAGCTTCAGAGGCAAGTGATTTTCATCATTTTTCTTAATGACCCATATCAATGATTGCCGGTTTAAGATAATCTTCATGTTACTAGAGAAATGGACCGAATGACCTTGTTAACTTTAAGCTTGTAAATGAGCAGTCTTGACCCACCATTTCTAGTTTGCCTCCATGGAAGAAGAAAAAAAAACTAAACGTGGTTAGCAAACCTGATATTGTCTATCCATTTTAAAAGGAGCTTCAGAGGCAATTGATTTTCATTTTTCTTAATGACCCATATCAATGATTGCCTGTTTAAGATAGTCTTCATGTTACTAGAGAAATGGACCGAATGATCTTGTTAACTTTAAGCTTGTAAATGAGCAGTCTTGACTCACCATCTCTGGTTTGTCCCCATGAAAAAAAGCTCAAACGTGGCCAGCAAACCTAATACTGTCTATACAATTTTTGGCTCTTTTTTGAAAGAATATAATGAAGTATCAAAACCCTAGTTTATGCTTTGAAATTAGCATAATGACCATGTGAGTAAGTTTTGGACCTGATAGTTAAGATGAATATTTTATGCCAGCATCATGCATTGCTTTATTACATACTAGTCCATTCGTCTTAAGAGGATTCTGCTCTTTACTTGAAAAGTTTTGAATAAATTTCTTTCTACATATATTATTACTATTTGTAATTTTTGTACTCCATGCAGGTGATGGAGAAAAGCAATTTCAAAGTGGTTACGGATGAAGAATTTGAAATTGCAAATTCTGGGCAGTATCTGTTAAATCTTCCCATTACAGTCGATGAGTCTAAGGTTCAATAGAAACCATATCTAGTTTGGTATATCATGTGTTTTTGCGTTTCAAATATTCAATTCATTGTCTGTGTAAATATCTGCAGCTTGACAAGAGGCTTTTGTCTAGATATTTTGCGGAGCATCCTCAGGAACATCTTCCAGAGTTTTCAGACAAGGTATTTTAAAACATTAAAATTGATTGTAAAAAAAGACAGTCTTACTTGATAAACATATGCTCTACTTGTCCTGCAAAATTGTCTATAAAAGTAGTCATTCTTCAGAAATGCCTAATACCTGTTTTGGGTTAACGTTAGTTGAAGAGTTTTAGACTCTTTTTGCCCTCTTCTGCAAGAATCCTGGTGCTTCATTCCATAACAAAAATAGCCATGTTCATCATTTCAATGTTTGTCTTAGAGGATGGCATACATGGTTGAAATGTTTCTTATAAGATGTGATAGAGGCGGGCTTAATGACATGAACCAACAGAGACAGGACTGGGATTTGCCTCTTTTGGAACAATTAAGGACAGCCTACTCTACACCGGTATGGGTGTACAGGTCTACACATGAACCCTTTATTTCACTTTTTGTTGAGGCTGTGAGGGCGGAAAGAATGTGTCACTCGTGAAATAGTTGTTGTTCTTTGGTATCAATCACTACTCTTCATGCCATGTCTTCCTAAATTGACGTTGTGTACCATCTAGCAGATGTGTGATTCTTGCTTTCCAGGGGTGATGACATAGTGTTGCCAAGTTCACTTTTTTTCTCCTTGAAATGCTAGAACTAATATGAATTGGATGTCATAGACCTCCCTTGGTATGCGAAAGTCCCCCTTCCTCCAAGCATGATGTCTGCACACTCTTATTGGCTCTGTTTCAGGAATCAGTGCTCTTACAACCACCTTAATGTTTATGCTGAATTGAGTGAAATGGGTAACATATTTTTGCATCTCTATGAGAAGTTTTACAGCATTTACAATTCTTGTATGTGAAGTACCAAATGCTACACTGTACAGACCTGTGCACCTTCAATATAGCTTTCTAGTGTTGGGAGTTCTTCAATTCCAAACAAGGCTGCTTAATGAAAAAAATTTATTTTATATTCAACTTGAATAATCATGCTCATTCTTCTTTCCAACTACTGAGATTTATGCATTTGATATTATCATTTTCATTTCTTTCCCAACTACTGAGATTCCGGTGATGGCACTTTAGATCATTTCTATTCATTAATATTTTACTCCTTTTTTCTCTCTCTATTATTTATTTTATTAATTGTATACTCATTTAGTTTGTTTGATAGTACATAATCTTCCGTCGGGGCATTGGAATTGATCAAACAACTGATTTCTTTGTAATGGAGAAATTGGATATGATCATTTCTCGTATATGGGCATGGATTCTCAAAGTGACAAGGTGTGGATTCATTGAAACATTTTCCCTTTTTTTGGAATTAATTCCACTAATGTATTCATCTAATCTGTGGTCCTGGCATATATGAATTGCAGGATCGGAAGAATTGTTTCCAGGAAGCCAAGTATTCGTCACAGTAGAGATCCAAAGAAAACAGATGAGATGACTTCTGAAGGAGACCAGGATGACATGGTCATTGAACGGATTCGAATTGAGAACATGAAATTGAGGTTCTGTCAGACACCGTGTGTTGGTACATTGTAGCTTATGGTATTATATTAACATATATTTTCTTTGTACATATGCGTTTGTGAGCAGCATGAAGAATTTGCTGGGAAGTCTAACCATTCAAGAACCAACTTTTGATAGAATGATTGTTGTGTACAGGTAAATACCATTTGGGATAAGTCTTTATGAATGTTATTTGAGGTTTTAGTATCATAGAGCCAGGCTTGAGAATCAAGTTGTAGAAAAAGGTTAAATTTTGTTTACTTTCCATTTTGTTATGATCTTTATTATGGTTCTTGTTCTTGATAAGTTCTTTTCCCTTTTTATACTACTTGGTAAAATTTTAAATAACAGATATATGAATGATAACTTACAGACGAGCAAGCACCGTGACAAAGGTAGAACGAGGAATATATATAAAGCACTTCAAAAATATACCAATGGCTGACATGGAATTAGTCTTGGTGAGTAGGTAATAATTTTAAATTAAAGACTTTGTCTGTGAAGGAATATATTCACATGTGATTTTGGTCACTACTTTTTTACTTTCACAGCCTGAAAAGAAGAATCCAAGCCTTACCCCAATGGACTGGGTCAAGTTTCTAATTTCTGCAGTTCTTGGGCTGGCAAGTTTTCTAATGACTTAAATAAGTGAATATCCTTTTCCTAATCCTTGCAACATTTTCATGTGCATTCTGTGTTCAGGTTGCTCTTGTTGGTTCACTTGAAATGCCTAAAGCTGATATATGGGTTATCATAGCCATCCTCTCTGGTCTGATTGGTTATTGTGCCAAGGTCTATTTTACGTAAGTCCCTCTAGCAAATGATTTTTCCTTATTTTGTGCCTTTCAAGTGCTTTCTTTTGTTTCTATTTCAAGGAAGATGCTCCAGCATATTGTAGCAGAGATCCACAATTGACTTTAGTATCCTCTTATGCAGTTGATTTATTATGAAATTTTGGTTGGAATATACAAAATGAGTAGTCTGACATTAGCTTGGTAGGACAATGGTTATTGCAAAATGCTTGAACATGTAGATCCTACTGTGATGGTCTGGGCAGACATTTATCCTCGTTTTCCTTTTCTGTAAGTAAGATGACAGTTGCGCACCAATTCTGGACGTGCATGTTGTCCAGTGTTTGCGCTATGCATGTGATAACAAGAAAATATTGAGAAAGATTTAAAATTCAAGATTGTTGTTATAAAGACCCCTGAAAGACCTTATATTATATGGAGAACATTTCAAATCAAAACAAGGGGGGAAAAAAGGAGAATAGAGCTAATTGGAAGTCTTATAGTCTACAAACACATTCTTTCTGTTATTGACTTGAGACAATTCATAGTTAGAGCTTGTTTTTGTTTATGTAGGTTCCAAACAAACATGGCAACTTACCAGAACTTAATTACAAAATCTATGTATGACAAGCAACTGGATAGTGGGAGAGGAACACTTCTGCATTTATGTGATGACGTAATTCAACAGGAGGTACCATTTTTACTTTGGTGCTTGTTTGCATGTATCATTTAGTGTTACCAGGGTGTATATTTTGTTGCTGTGTTTTAGTGTTTATCATCACATGTAACAAAAGCATGCGTTTCTGCAGGTTAAAGAGGTGATCATATGCTTCTTTATTTTAATGGAGCAAGGTAAAGCGACAATACAGGTACATCTAGCTATCGCTGTTCCAAGCTGGTCCTTGGGAATTGCAAAAGTGCATGATGTAAAACTTCAACTCTTGTCTTGACATGGAAAGGAACCCTCTCTCTAACATGGATCTTCATTCTTAAGGACTTGGACCTTTGGTGTGAAGAACTCATTAAAGAAGAGTTTGGCGAGTTATGCGATTTCGATGTGGTAGATGCTGTCCAAAAATTGGAGAAGCTTGGCATTGTTATGCGGGTTAGCTTTATCTCTTTGAAAGAGTATAAAATCTCCCGAGTTGATTTTGTTCTTTTGATGAAAAAATTGCGGTCAAGATCTTGAGTTCATTTTAGGATCTAGAATTTTTACTGTTGTTGCATCTAGTTTCCTTACTTCAGATTGAGTTGATTTGATATTTGTAGGCCATGATTATGCTTGAAAAATTCTAGTGTTAATAATCTTTAAGACTCTTGTAACGATGTAGTTACCAATTTTGTGTTACTATTGATAAAATATTAACAAATGTATCATGTAGGACTCGGTTGGAAGAATCTACTGTGTTGGTTTGAAGCGCGCAAATGAGATCATCGGCACCACCACTGAAGAATTGGTGTCAAAAGTTAAACAAGTAGCATCGACCTGATGCTGTTTTCTGAGGG
This sequence comes from Posidonia australis, assembly GCA_024699735.1. Taxonomy (NCBI): domain Eukaryota; kingdom Viridiplantae; phylum Streptophyta; class Magnoliopsida; order Alismatales; family Posidoniaceae; genus Posidonia; species Posidonia australis. Next base: position 15,256 of record JAMKQA010004388.1, on the reverse strand, counting down.
TAACCCCTTATATTTCTTGTGACTTCCAGTTTCGTCTGAGTGTATAAAACAACTGTCTTTATGACATTTTTGTCATTGTCTTTCTTCGTATGTTGATAGTCCATGTTGAATTTTTATCAGTAGCACATTGTATTAGAACTGGTGCGCATAGACTTCTTCCGTACGTGATTTTTATGAGTTTTTTAAATGACTGAAATTGTTTAGTGATTCTTTTGTTTTGCAATTTTTTCTTGATGTCAGTATGTCACAAGCCATGTTGCCTGGAAGAATGAAATTTGAATGGAAGATTTGACTATTTTAATTAGCAAATTGGAACGAAGCTGAATAGGCCGTAAACATAAAGTGGGTAAGCTTGACAAGGAAGGATGGGGTTTTGTTGCAGTTTGTTCTGATCACAGTTCAAAAACTAAGAATATATTACACGTTCTATGTTAGCCTAGACATCAAATTGTTAGTTTCGTTATCTAAAGCAAATGCTATTCTATGCTTCCATGAGCTTAAAAAATATCAACTGTGGACTTATTTGTCGGTGACTAAGCTAACCGAATTTAGTTCAATTCACGTGGTTTTGAATTCCCATTCGTGTCATTAGTGTCTTTGGTGGTCAATGTATGAACTAAAGTGAAATGGTGATTGAACATTTATGATAACTTATTCTAAAAAAAAAATGTTTATCAACTTTAAAATCCACTTTATATGTGTTGCAAATGGGGAGATGCTTGAGACCGGATATCATGAGTCATGCACGGTTTGCCAGTTGTGTCATGGCATCATGACATGATTCTTGAGAATTTTGTCCGGCTTAAAGCCCTAAAGGAAGAGTTTACATATAGATTTGATGCCAATGTACTTTCATAAAGGTCAGTGTCGATACCGGCAACGACGTAGGTGATACAAAAGGACTGACCAAATATATTTTCTAACGTAAAAGATGTATGCTAAAGAGGGATGGTAGTGAGAGGGCATGATGTCTCAGGTATATAAATTTATGTCCCTGCTCCTTTGCTAATTGTTGAATTTCAAAATAAATAAATACTGTGAAGCATAATTAATCAACACAAGTCTGGTTATTTAGCTTACCTTGTATTTGGGTAGTCTAACTGAATATTTTTTTGGGCCTCGTGCCCCCTTTCTATCTAATCAAATGGCCAATCACTTGTCATGAAACATGAAACATCACACGTACAAGGCAAGTACACATCCCTCTAGTCCCAACAGGTACAGAAGTAGCAATGTAATAGCTTAGTTTCATTATATCCTTCCCTCCAGCTCGCACCCATGGTAAGTAGATAACACAGCAGCATGTGAAACTTTTGAATAGGCCAAAAAAAAAAAAAAAAGGTACAAAAGAAAAAGGAACTGATGAGAAGGTAACTGGTAAATGGGTGAGAAGGCTAGCCACTTCCAACCCGGCTTCTAAGTTATAATCCGGCTACATTGCCGTTGGTTGGACCACTTCAAAATAAAAACTGATGCGTTTGAAAAAAAAAAAAAAAAGAGGCAACCTTTACAAAAACTTGATCAAATGGAAGAATATTTTTGTGTTTATACAAGAGGTAAGGAGTTTCAAACCTCACCGACACGGTACTCTAGAGGCGTTCTCATGATAGGAGGGAGAAAAAAAAAACACCACCGTCGACCTCAAGGTCCACCACTTGGCCTGATCATTTAGCAATGCCACCTGCAATATCGAGCCACGGGGCAAGGAACACCTCATAAAAATGAACCACCAGGCACCAACCTCAACTTCTACCTCTACCGTTCGTTGGAGATAACGTACACTTTCGTCTCCATTTGTTATCCAGAAGGCTCAAGGCTAAGTGAGTAGCAGCGCGGAAATGGTGGCTAGCAACAAGATCAAACTTCTCCTGGCCTCCTCCATGCTGACCCTGCTGCTGCTCTCCCCAACAGTGGCAAACACCTCCAGCATGGACCCGGTGCCATCGCCATGGCCCGATAATTTCCACGCATTGTTGTACATGAACCTGTCCACCGGGAATCTGCAAATCACAAACCTGTGGTATGACTGGCCAAGTGGTAGGAACGTGAACCTCATACAGAAACAACTCGGTCCATTACTCCACGACGTCGAGTGGGACAATGGCACCTCCTTCTACTACACCCTTGGCGAGGGAGGCACGTGCGATGTTACGCAATTGACTGTGGGTATTCCACGCCGGGACTTTATGGTGGGATCTACTTACCTCGGTAGGGAGTTTACTGATGGTTTCTTGTGTGATGTGTGGGAGAAGGTGGATTTCATCTGGTACTATCAGGATGTTGTTACTAAAAGACCTGTGAGATGGGACTTCTATGATGGTAACAGCCAACACCCCTCTCTCTCTCTCTCTCTCTCTCTCTCATTGTGCCAATGTGCAATCCAAAATAGCTCAACATTTCAATAGTCAAATCCATTGCATCTCAATCAAAATTCGGAGAAAATATTCATGAAGGATCTAAGTTGGAAGTAACAACTATCCCACATAGAGTTTCACACAAAGTTAAAAAAAAGTAGGACCTGTGTTTGGTGAACCTACATAATACACCTCAGATCAAAGCGAGAAGTGTCAAAGATGTTGGGTAAGGTAATAAAACTTCATTGCACAAGTCCAACAAATATGGTAAAACGTTGGACATGACTAGCTGATCCGTTGTGGGCTGCTTACCTTTTGGGGAATATTCAACCAATATAACATGTCTTCTTTAGGCATCATTGTCAGACAAAAACACATACTACGTGCAATGTTCCACAACCTCACTCATGAAACAAATATTCAAAAATTGTGCAGTTGCATGCATTTCACTAATCAAGTATAGCCCCTTAGTTATATGTGTAACATCCACATACCTATAGGCTAACAAAAGTAATAATAGAGACTTTATAAAAGTGTAAACATTGCAAATAGATTAAAAAAAACAATTAAAATTTCATTATTTATTACATATCTTAAATCTCTCCATAATTATTTTATTACATGAATTAGAATTTAAACAACACACTAGAACTATATTATCCTAGGTTTTATGTGTATTTGTTGAACTAAAACTATCCTCCATATAAGTCCAAGTTAAGCAACTTTACAACCTATGATTAGCTGTAATAAACAACACTACAATATGAGTTATTGAAAAACCTAACATGCAAATGAAACCCTAACTTATCACATTTTTAGACAGATTCATAAACAAATTCTTCGTTTTCACGTTTATTTCCTTTCAATCTTTTAGTAGATTCCTTAGATCACCCACCGTCGACATAACAGTCTCCAATTGATATCCATCCTCACTCTCGTTATTACATGTTTAATTACACGCTTGATTCATTAATGAGTACCTTATATATTAACCTGTATCAATCAATAGACATCAGATCTACACCTTATAATCTTATCATTGTCACTAGATCATCAAAAAAACTCAACACTAAACTTCGTCAAGTCAGTATATCCTCCTTAGAGTTATTGTTACGAAGAACCATATAGCAAGACATTGTTCTCTATTTCACTTTATTTTCTTATTTTATCCATGAAAGACACTTGCATTATTTATTTTTTCCACTTGAATGAACTACTCCTTAATTCTTTATAATTTTAAGGACTTTATAGTAAAATCTCATTCGACTAAATAATTTACCATTCACAAAAGATTACTATAGTTCTTCTTGATTTAGACACGAGTTCTTACTTTTAAGATATTACTACATCTCTTCCCTACATAACAATTGAATAATCCCTTATCAAAACTTCTACACCTTGTACAATAATATTCATGTAGAAGATAATCCTCATTATACACCACAGTCAAGTAATCCAGCAAACAAGACCTCAATGCATAACAAGTGTAAAAAACAACACAATTACACAGTAAACAAATCAGTAAACCCATCCGTTTGAGATTTCCCTGATTACTGTTCATGATTTGCCAAACCTCATGTTTTGTTTATTCGATTCAAGAATAAAACCACAGTTCTTTCTTTTCATGTGTGAGCACTATTTATTTATTTTTTCTTAAATAAACAAATGATTAAAAAAAAATTCTATTCATCTTCTTCCTTGCATAACAAAATTATTGAAATAGTAACACCCATGAATCCATCACAGCCTTCTATGAGATCCTTGCATACCTTACACTAATGATCGATTCCTCACGTCAATAAGCTCCTTCATGTCCAACGAGCCTCCCAATCATAGTCCGGTGAGCTCACGATCGACGGCGATGGATCTTCCTCTCAGTTGCAGCCACTATCGCTCTCTTTCTCTCTATCTTTCACCCCCAACAACTTCCTTTCTCAGTGCAGCCACCAACAAGCAAGGACTAACCTATATATGGGCTGCAGATGAACCCAAACGTCACTGCACTTGAAACCTCCATCATCACGAGCCACCCAACGATCCACCTTCCGACATCTCCACTCATTGCCGTTCAGCCCCTATCCCTTTAACTCCTCAACGTAGTTGTTCTTCCCACTCCTAAAGATGAACCAGCATGGGCACTGTAATGTCCCTGTATTACAGTATGAGAACTTAAATGTAAGAACTAATGATTTCATGTAGCTGCAACTGCAAGTCTGCAACATCCCAACTGCTGCCCTTAGTTATATTTCAGAGGCCTGCTGCATAAAATATGCTATGAAATATTAAAATTATGACAACAGTATTCATGATATATTTATATTACTCAAATAAAATCCCTGCTTGTACGAAATATATTATTTCTTATAGGGTTCATGTTTGTAACTTGTAACACATACCAGTGATACAATTTATATCTCAGATTTCTTATAGGGTTCATGTTTTGTAACTTGCAACACATACCAGTGATACAATTTATATCTTGGATTTCTGCTGCAGGAATAAGTACACATGTAATAACATTCCAGGTGGGTGCAATTCTTGATGAATCGGAGTGGCAGGCACCTGCTTACTGTTTCCCTGGTGAAAAAGATGGCAGTAGAGATTTACATGAGAACAGGAGATGGCAGAAAACATAATAAATTCTCTCCAGTTAAGCTTAGAAAGCTTGCATGAGCCATCCGCTTTTAGAATTACAGAAGTCATGTAAAATGTAATAAGCCAAGCCTAATACGAGAACTTATGGTGAAAATGAAAAGTATCTTTTACAGATTCTCTAACTTTGCTGGAGACACTATGAATAAAGTGGTCGGATGAAGAGGTACTCTTTCAGGAATTGAAGTTTTTTAATCAGTTAGCTTTGATACATTGAAATCTGTCAGTTAGGTTTGATACACTGAAGCCTGTGACAATGATCTTCTTGTGTTCTATATTGCTGTCTCTTAATGAGAAGCTCCGCAACTTAAATCTAATTGCATCCAATAGAAGAATGAAAGAACAGCTCAAATAAGTAGGTAATTTAGAGCGATTACATAAAGAAAATCTGCTTCTTAAAAAACATATTGTACATAAAATTGGGTCAAGGTTATGATAGTGAATTGATCTCTTGCTTCCCTTCATTTAAAACATAAAAATAATAGTAATGTTGTCAAATGCAAAAACCAGAGGAATATGGTAATTACATGTGAAGGTTCGCTTTTGGTATATGTACCAGAAGAATGAGGCACCACAATCAAGAATACCCTATAGACAATATCTGCAAAACAGGTTAGTTATTGATTCGCAGAAGATCCACTCTACGGTTGAAGTGCATTGAAACAAAGGGCACCTTGGATGATAGCTATGTCATCAAAAGATGCAGATTTTCCATATATCTGTTGTCCAATTGTCCATAACCTGATGGTGAAAATTCAACATCAAAAAAAGAGACATTACACATACATAATTTATAAACCATTGTTAGAGATATAATACATGTATAGTTGAGTCATTATAGTTATACAGGTTATTGAATTTCCGTTTGTCTAAGATGTCTAGTCTCTTTGTATATATGTACATACACATGAGTAATAATATATCTCTTCTTTTTCCCTATTTCTGCCTCCAACATGATATCAGAGCTTAGATAAAACCCTAGGGCACACACCACAACCATCGGCCATCCTCCCTGCCGCCGATCACTCATCTCCAGCCTCCTTCCGCTGGCATCAGCAACTGCCTAGCCAGCGTCAGCCACCAGCACCATCGGCAGCCCACTCCAATGCACCCAGGATAGTTAGCCACGCCTTCCTGCTGAGCTGCCCGTCACAAGAGGGCTTCCCAGGCCTGTCGGTTGCCATAATAGACCTGTCCAAGCCTTCCGCCGGCACTACCAGCCCTCACCGACGCATGTCCAGCCACTGGTGAGGTCTCCAGCCCATTCCCATCCAAGTGTTGAGTCCTACTATGTTTGAGTTAATCCATTATGATGCCTAAATCTTGTTAGAATTCCATCAGTGTTGAGTCATAGATATTATATAGTTTTTATTGATGATTTTTTTAGAGTGTCTTGGATATATTTACTCAACGATCGTGGTCATATTTAGGATGTACTTAGAACTTTTTTGGCAAAAATAAAAAATCAATTTGATATTACTCCTAAATATTTACGTACTGACAATGCTCTTGAGTTTGTCCAGTCCAGGATTGCATCGTATTGTGCTTCACTAGAAATTATATATCAGACTTCGTGTCCCCATACCTCACAACAAAATGACGTTGCAGAACGAAAACATAAACACATATTAGATATTACTCGTACTCTCATGGTTCATATGCATGTCTCAAAACATATGTGGTCTGATATTGTACTTACTACTACCTATCTCATCAATAGAATGTGTAACACTCCTGTGCTACACAACAGTACAAAAACTACCCAAAAGTAACTAAAAGAATCTAAATAACATAATTAAATAAATAAAACTAAACACCCAGACTTGTGTGCAGCAAAAGTGGCTCGAAAATGATACACCAGACTAGACTACACCTACTCCTGAGCACCTGAAACAAGGGAATAAAGAAAACACGCGTGAGTGACAAGAATGTCACCTAGTACGCGTCCCAAGACGACGGCAAAATCTGCAAAACATTCCCTAGAAAATCTCGAGAAAACCACAACCACTAAAACCAACACACACGATTAGAAAAGACTTCAAAAAGAATGCCATTTCAAAATTTTCTTTTCTTTTTCTTTTAAAACCTTATGATCATTAACAAATTTTTATACACAACTCAGGAAAAACAAACCATTACATTTAGTTTCCCTGTCCAAAGTATCATTTAATCCATTAACACAATTCATCACAAATCAGGGCTAGGAACTAGTCCAACACAAATCCACAATTCTTATTTCAAAATTGGTCGCATCACCCTGGCCACAGGCGATCGACCTGGTCACAAGCAGCTAGTGAGAATTCCATGTCATCACATCCACACTGCAGTGCCGCAGTGAATCACCCTGTGCTGGAGTTCAAACGCCCCGACTGAAGCCTCAAATGTATCCTCACTAGTACAAGCACGGAGTGCGTCCTCACGATGCCCTAGTACCCGAGCACCTGGAAACTCTAACCCTAGACCCGACCAGCACAGACACTGAGGGTAGTCTGAGTCTACTATACCCTGAGTCCTACAATACCACCACAGTCTCGAGGCTCCTATCTCGGACTGCAAACTTGGCAAACACAACCAAAGACACGTCCCGATATCTCTAGAGGTCTCACTACCCCTATCAGCAAGTCCTGGTCTAATTGTAGTTCCTACAAATCTCATAAAGCCCTTTAAAACCTTATGCAGTTTCTCTTCTCAAGACATTTGACAAAATCATTTTTCATTCGTAAAATTCTTTATAAATCTCACGCATTGTGCGTCACATTATCATCTATGGTTTTCAAAAATCCAATCATTCATTCATGGTCATTGTACCATGCAATCACCTCTCACATGGGTCCACATTTATCCACATAAATCATGTTTCACAATTCATGGAAAACATCATTAAAACAACATGTTCACATGCAATATTTCATAAATCATTTCCATGCATCTCGTACATTTATCATACATTTATCCAAATTTACTCATATTTTACAAAGCATTTCTCAACATAGTCCTGGTCCTGATTCGGCATACTTAATAGGGTCCCGATCGACCGAAAATCCCTGATTCGGTCGATCGAAATATTTCGATATTCCGAATCCCTGTCAGTTTATCAGTTCCCTGCCAGAATGGTGGACCGAAATCATCCGGTCGTCCAAAATCTCCTGATTCGGTCGATCGAATTTCCCCCGATCATCTGAATCAATGGCCCAAAGAACCCACCTAGGAGTATTTCGGCATACCTAACCTAATTTGACATACCGTTTTCTACGATTGCAGAAAACCTCCCCGGCCACCATCGTCTCTTCTCCCTAAAGTGGGAGTAAGGAGCGAATCCCTCTAAATCACCTCAAAAATTACAAGTAAAACATAGAGTGTAGACCTCTAAGTCTACTTCAAAACCCCTCAATTCAAATATAAAACCATTAAACATGCTATTCTATAGAAATTCACAAAGGCATAAGGCTCATACGGAAATCACTATAGCATGTATCAAACTACTAGCAAAAATCCCACGAAACAACCACGAATAAGCATGATATCTTCACAAACACATGATTCATCTCATTCACTACATTTTCCATACCTTTTTGCATGATTTTTACATCATTATTCATGATTTACTTCTTAATCTCAACATGCTTTGTAACCGGGAAAGGAAGGAGGAGGGGGAGACGCATACCTGGCTCCGGCGAGCCTCGCGTGCCCTATAGCTCCGGCGATGCACGACACCGGCCTTCCCCCGCGCTCGCGCGATCTCCCCTGGTACGAAGCTTCCTTCCCACTCACGGCTCACCTCCGGCCTTCTCCCTCTGGTTCCTCCTCACCCTCCGCACTCCACGCCTCCCTTTAATGCCACCTCTGTGCCTGCCATCCCTCGAAATCCTGCCGGCCCCTTTGCCGTCGAAGGGACGGGACGAGCAACCCTCCTGCTAAGGCTCACGAGCAGGAGGAGACGGGTCGCAGGTCACGGGCGTGGAGAAGAAAGGAGGGGTCACAGGCATGTGTTTGGGCTTCTTTGACTAGGTCCAAGTTCAAGTGGGTCTCACCCCAAACATGGGTCGCAGATTCCCAAACAGACCCACAGAGCCAAAGAAGTCACACCACCAGGGAAAACCAAGAACATGAACACAATGTACAGGGAGAAACCACAGGCAACAAACACCACCTAGATTAACCATTAATAAACCATATACAAATAATACAGGAAATTTCATGGTTTATATTAAATAGAAAATCAAGCACAGATGTTACAGAATGTCTTCTACTCTTTTAGGGGGTGAGGTTCCTCTTCGATGTTTTAAATCAGATTTAAGTCTGTTCAGTTTAACTCTCAAAGTTTTTAGTTGTGTGGTCTTTGTTTAAGATCTTTCTCCTAGACTTGATACGTTGTCTCTAAGGTCCATAAAGTGTATTTTTTTTTGGGTATTCTAGAACTCAGAAAAGTTATCTTTATTTTCGTCCTCCTACTCGACAATATTTTCTCTCGACTAATGTTACCTTTTTTTGAATCTCTACATTACTTTAATGGCACTCCTTTCTCTACTATGTCTGTTCCCATTCCTTTTGTTGTTGAGCTACAGGATGTCCACTTTCAAGGTAGTTCTATAGTGCAACAAACAATCTCTCATCCCTTGCCAGTCTATCGGTGCCACTAGCATCTACTAGAGTCTATTACAACTAAACCAATCTCCTCTATAGATGCAAGTCTGCCTTTTAGTCCTTCAAATCTTTTTATTGTTCTTAGGAAAGGTATTCGCTCTTCTATTGTTCATCCCATCTTACATTTTGTTTCCTATAATTCTTTTTATTCTCGTTTTCGTAGCTTTACCTCGTCTCTTTCTTCCAAGTTTATTCCCAAAAATCATTACAAAGCAATATCCCTTCCTCATTGAAGAGATAACTACATTAACCAACCTTAGTACTTGAGATTTGGTGACCTGCATTGTTGAAGTTACAGTAGTTACTTGTAGATCGATTTACACTATCAAGCATAAAGCAGACGACAGCATTGAGAGATACAAAACCACATTAGTTACTTGAGACTTCACTCAAACGTATGGTATTGACTATGCAGAGACCTTTTCTCCTATCGCCCTTCTCAATTCTATATGAGTTATTTTGTCTTTAGTGCTCAACAATTCTTAGGAGTTGTACCAATTGGACATAAAGAATGCTTTTTTATATAGAGATTTGACCAAGTCTATACTTATGAAGCAACATCTAGATTATGTTACTCAATGGGAGAATCGTGTGTGCAAACTGAAGAAGGCAATTTATGGCCTCAAACAGAGTCATCGGGTATGGCTTGAAAAGTTCAGTTAGGTGATTCTAGCTAAGGAGTTACAGAGATGTGTTGTTGACCACTCAATTTTCTACGATAGGACTACTTGCGAATGTGTTATTCTGACAGTCTATGTGGATAACATATTGGTAACAGATAGTGATGTAAAGGATATTGCAGATATCAAACAACATCTCCAAACCCACTTTGTCGCAAAAGATATGGAGAAACTATACTATTTTCTTGAGATTAAGTTTACCAACATAAATAAAAGAATGGCATTATCACAGAGGAAATATGTCTTAGATCTCCTACAAAAAGAATGCCTTCTAGGATGCAAACCAGAGAGTACTCCGATCGAGTAGACCCCGACATTCAAGAATACCAATTCATACTTCTTAAAGGATCCTAGTCAATACAAACAGTTGATCAGGAAGCTTATCTACTTGACAGTGACTCGGCCTGATATCTCATATGCAATCAGTCTATTAAGTCAATTCATGCATAAGCCGAAGAGAGTACACTGGACTGGAGCCTTTCGTGTTCTGTCTTATGTCAAAAATGCTCCAAAGAAGAGTCTAGTATACAGACAGAATGGCCACATAAAGATCATGGCTTATTTTAACTCAAGATATGCAGGAAATCGTAGGGATAGAAAATCTACATCTGACTTTTGTACTTATGTAGATGATAATCTTGTCACATGGTAAAGCAAGAAGCAGGATGTAGTGTTGAGATTCAATGTTCAGGTAGAATATAGATCTATGGCTCAGACTGCTTATGAGATAACGTAGATCAAATCACTCTTGGAGCAGCTTCGATTTGATATTGAGCTATCCATGTCCATGTGATGTGATAACCAAGTTACCATATTCATTGCAAATAATTCCACCTTTCATGAGTGTACGAAGCACATTGAGGTTGATTGTCACTATGTAAGAGATCTCGTGATGAAGAAAGTTATTTCTATGCCTTACACTCAATCTTCAAAATAGTTAGCAGACATTTTCACCAAGGGTCTTAATATTGAGATGTTCAAGTCATTATGTAACAAGCTAAGTATGATTAATATATATGCTCCAATTTGAAGGAGAGTATTAAAGATATAATACATGTATAATTAAGTCATTATAGTTATACGGATTATTAGACATCCATTAATGTATAGAGTATTTAGTCTCCCTCTATATATGTACATACACATGAGCAATAATATCTCTTCTTTTTTCCTTTTTCTGCCTCCAACAACCATCATTTACAGGTTACTTATTACAATGAAGCAGCAACCATTTGTGGGAAACATTCCAGAAATCATAAATAAATTATTCTAAACCCAGCAAATGAAGGTAAAAGTTATTAGTGTCAATTTTACTTCCCAAGAAAAAGGAAATTTATATGAACATTACATGTCTCCCACAATTTTCCACTGAAGAATATTAGATATACTGTCTTATGGTGTATTCAACAATAGTACCATAATTAACAAGGACATCCTTCATGTTCCATTTGAGTTCTTTGGAATGTCCCTTAAGATTTTCCTATATGTTATCCTTAAAAAAAAATTGACTTCTCGCAAAAGTTCCTGGACACTACATGACGGACAAGGCGTGGTGTACGTGCATCTGGATCTAGAGACAAAAAACCTTCAAGGTACTACCTTGAAAAATCCTATTTGACTTGAAAAGTGGCACTTTTTGTCATTGTTACAGACCAAGTTTGGATGATACACATCCAACGGCTGATAATGTGCATACAAAGAGGCATTCAGCTTTTCCATCTCTTGCCGCCTTTTTCTGTGTAGGGCCAATGGGACCCGGCGCCTCTTTGATTTTTCAAAGAAGAATCTTTTTGACATTTAACCATACTAGTACCTAGGTGGTTGTTTATTGTAGCATGAAGAAAATTAAAAGGAAAATAAAATTATAAACTCACTACATTTTAATTGTATATCCCACCTCAGAACTGCAAAGTTCATTGTGGCGTGAGTGATCTGCATGGATGATAGGACTACAAGTCTCCAAATATCAAACATCTTTCATTTTAATAATTCTTCAATTGTTTCAGCCTATTTACCACATGCTTCATGGATGGCCGGTCTGGAAGAGACTCTGCAGTGCAAGATGAGGCAAGCTTTAACATCTCAAGCAAATTATCCTCTGGTCCTGCTTCCCATAACTGTGAACTGAAGAGCTCATCGGAGCGCCCCTCATTTAACAACAGTTTTGCCCAAGTAACAATATTAAAACCATTTCCATAGGGAGAAAATGAAGGATCAAGAGACCATTTCCCTGTCATCATCTCCAGAAGAACCACCCCAAAACTATACACATCAGCTTTATTGGAAACCCTGCAAGTAGTTGCATACTCAGGTGCAACATACCCAAAGGTCCCAGCAACATCAGTGGTAGCATGTGTCTCAGAAACTTCTAGAAGTCTTGCCAATCCAAAGTCTGAAAGATAAGCATTAAGTTTCTCATCAAGCAGAATGTTGCTTGGCTTGATATCCCGATGTACAATTCGGGGATCACATGAATAATGAAGAAATGCCAGGGCTTGCGCTATATCTAGAGCTATTCTATGAATCACTGGCCACTGTGCATTTTTGCCGGATCGATCGTGGATGAAGTTCTCAAGATTGCCACCTGAGAGGTAATTGTATATCAAAAATGTGTCAGCTTCTCCCATATGGAATGCAAGGAGGGTTACCAGATTTTTGTGTCGGATCCTTCCTAATGTTCCAATTTCGGCATCAAATTGTTGGAGACCCTGTAATTTACCTAATGAAAGCCTCTTCACAGCTACTATGATGCCAGGACCTAGCTCCGCCTTGTAGGTGGCACCAAAACCTCCCATCCCAATCAAGTTTCGTAGACTGAAATTTCCAGTTGCTTTGATGATATTTTCACAATTCAACTCAGCAGGAGCATCAGTAAACGTCACCAGAACCTTCCTTTTGATGCTTGGGAAAATAACAGCCTTTCTCCTTCTAACAACAATAATAGCGACCACAACTAAGAGAAAGAGAACGACCACAGATGCAGAAACAGTGGCTGCTATTAGATATAGCTTCAACTTATGGTCTTGTCCACCTTGCTTGTCCATCTGATATGGAAGCTCATCTGATGGAGGAGTGTTTGGATTAGGACAAGGATGCAGCAGAGGGTTGCCTTCCAAGAATTCACAGTTGTGTATATTTTTAAAATATGGTACATCACCAGATAAGTTGTTGTATGAAACGTCCAGTGTAGTGAGGGCCACAAGCTTGGAGAGTGAGAAGGGGATATTACCAGAAAGACCATTATGATCAAGCAGCAGGCTTTGGAGCTTAGAGGCGTTAGCCAACTCTGATGGGATGCTGCCAGTCAAAGCATTTCTGGACAAATCAAGGCCAGCTAGAGAAGCCATTTCACCCAGTTGTTTTGGAATCTCCCCATGAAAGCTATTGTTCCCAAGGATCAGAAATCTCAGTTTCCCCATCTGTTCAGGGATGGAACCACTCAAGTTGTTTCCTGTCAAATCCAAATGTAAGAGACCAAGCAGATCTCCAAACTGAGAAGGTACTGAATTGCTGAGTTGATTATAAGCTGCATCAAGATGCTTCAACTGCAAGCAGTTTGAGAGCAGCCGAGAAGAAATCTCCCCTGATATCTGGTTAAAGCTTAAATCAACTAAAAAGCTCTCCAGATCTGTGCACCCCATGAATAGCTCACCGGGGAAGGAACCATTAAAGACATTGTTGTTTAGAACCAAACTGTAAGACATTTCAGGATGAGCTGGCAACGAGAAGGATGGCAAGTGCCCAACAAAGCCATTCCAACTGAAATCATGAATAACTACAAACTTCTCATCTAAAACCAATCCAAAAGGGTTGCTCTTCTTGACACTTCTCACAAGGACTTCAGAGTAGAGAGCCTCGAGGTCACTGGAGACCAAATTGTCTGTACAGTTGATACCTGTGATGTGTGGGAGAGATCCAGACATCGAATTACTGCTGACATTCAAATAATCCATGCAACCCACATTTATCTGTGAAGGGAACGATCCGAAGAACTGGTTCGAACTCAAATCCAAGAAGGTGAGACCCCTGCACAAACCCAGCCTGTCCGGAACCGTTCCGTTCAAGTAGTTCTGCCCAAGGTTGAGAACCCTTAACTTGCAGGAACCATTCCATCTATCATAAGGCAACTTCCCACCAAGATTAGCTCTTGGCGCCCACAGAATCTCAAGGTTCGGAAGCGTCAAAATCCCCGAAGGAATCACCCCGTAGAACGCATTGAATTCTGCATCCAAGCTGATCTCACCCATCAACTTGGTCAGAACAAGAACAGACAGATTCCTACAATTAGCAATCTTCTTCGGTAGTCTCCCGGTAAGGCTATTCCTAGAAACATCAAGAACCAGCAATTCACGTAACTGCCCGACCTCCGCCGGTATCCGCCCTTCCAAAACATTCCCATCAAGAAGCAACGACCTGAGATTATGACATTTCCCAATCCCCCTTGGTATACGACCAACCAACAGATTACATGAAAGCCTCAGATGCAGCAGACCACCACAAGACCCAAACCTACCGATCCTAATCTTCTCTGAAATCTGGTTATGCGACAAATCAAGAAGACCCACTCTTTCTAAACCAAACAACTCCTCCGGCAATCGACCAGAGAAAGAATTGAAAGAGAGATCGATCACCTCAAGATTCTTAAGCCTCCCAACAGCCTCCGCCGGGATCACCCCGGAGAACGCGTTGTTGGGGATGGAGAGGACCCGGAGCTCCGTCAAGTTCCCGACCGACTCCGACAGCGTCCCTCGGAGCTGCGACGAGGCCAATCCAGTGAGATTCAGGGCGACGACTCTCCCGGAAGCGCTATCACAGCTCACGCCGTGCCACTGGCAGTGCTTCCCGGAATCCAGCGTCCAGCCGGAGAGCAGACCTGCTGGATCGTGTGAAATCACGGACTTGAATCCTAGAAGTGCGCATACGTCG
>JAMKQA010004387.1:0-15599 GCA_024699735.1 Posidonia australis | reverse complement strand
AAACAATAATTCCACAATAAATTCATATTTTCATGATAAAAATGATAAATTCAAGTAGAATAAAAATCAATAATTGTCACCAAAATATAATAATTCCATAAGTCATAAAGCTATGTATTCACATTGTCTTAATTTTTTTTCACTTTTTCGTGGATTGTATCTTTTGCTGCTGATTTAAACGTTATCATTTTGTTTATAATCTTATAATATAAGACAACAACATGAAGGAAAAATGTGTCCTTTGATACTAATCTGGTACAACAAAACAATGAAAAACTTTAAGTCTGCGTTTGGTACGCTGGAATACAAATAAACAGGAATGGAATGAACTTTGGAATGGAATAATTTTATTCCATTCCAGTGTTTGGTACATAAGGAATTGTAGAGTGGAATTGACAGATAATTCCTTTCCACTGTTTGGTATATAAGAACAGGAATGGAATAAAATACAATATTTGAAAGATTAATATTTACATATTAATCTGAAAAATAATAAAATAACTTTTTTTCCCATATAAGTAAAATAAATTCACATTTACAGTTAATAATTGAAACAATAATTCCACAATAAATTCATATTTTCATGATAAAAATGATAAATTCAAGTAGAATAAAAATCAATAATTGTCACCAATATATAATAATTCCACAATAAATTGAAACAACATCAACAATATGGCCAAAATACAATAACTTTTCAGAAAATAAAATAAATGACATCAAATGTCACCATTAAGCATTGCTAATGTGGCCAACATTACATTCCATACTATATGAAATAATAAGCAACATAATTTAAAAAATATAAAATATGAACAACCATATTGAAATAAATATGAGCAATTATAATTTAAACATTACAAGTAAAGAAAATCACATGATATACTACAAATGTAGTCAAATGTGGCAGCTGAATATTTCTCTTTCACACCCTTTTTCAGCATTCTCTCTGTATTTATGATCATAGTTCATTTATACAATTAAATCTTTATATATACTTGCTAAAGTTGACACAACAGAGTAAGTTATGTAGGTTAATCAAGTTTGTCCTTGGCAATAGTTTCCACAATGGTATTCCAATTTAACTTCTTGCTAATGTTGTTTAACATGGAAGCATTTGTAATGAGGGTTAGGATGGGCTTAGGCGCTCTCCCCACCTCAGGTGCTCCGGTGAGGTGTTCCGTCGACGTCGAGGAAGACAGCGAAGCAGCACAGTGATGCTCTGGAAGATGACTGACTTGCGCGGTGGTCCGGGAAGTGCCACGGGGGGCGCGAGGATGCCCCTGGGGGCGTCGTCGATGGCTGGGATGGGCTCAGGCACTCTCCCCACCTCGCGCTCCTGTGAGGTGTTCCATCGACGTCGAGGAAGACAGCGAAGCAGCGCGGCGATGCTCTGGAGGATTGACTTGCGCAGTGGTCCGGGAAGTGCCACGGGGGCGCGAGGATGCTCCTGGTGGCGTCATCGATGGCTGGGATGGGCCTAGTCGTTCTCCCCATCCCCTACGTCGGCGGAGAGGCTGCAATGGACCGGTGGGGCGTTCCGGTGATCCAGAGGGCGAGGGAAAGACGCGAGCGGGTTCGTGGAGGCACGACGGTAGTCTTCGGAGGCATTTGTAACATGGAAGGACGCCGTCTGTTGGGAGCAGGGGGTTGCAGGAGGAGGGACGCCAGGTGGAGGAGGGCAAAAGGTTGCGGGAGGAGGGAGGTCGTCTGTTGGGCAGAAGGTTGCAGGAGGAGGGACGTCTGTAGTTTTTTTCTTTTTTCGCGAGAAAGAATGAGGTTGGAATGGGAATGGATTCCTTTGGTTTTGAGATGGAATGAAATTCCCATCTTTAATGGAAATTTGATTCCCAAGGGAATGTCATTCTAATCCTTTTTTTTGTACCAAACATTGGAATTTCATTTCAATCTGTTTTTTCATTCCATTCCCTTCGATTCCAGCTTTCATTCCAGCGTATCAAACGCAACCTTAAGAGTGAAATTGACACTAGATAGAAGAACAGAGGGGTTTATTCCTTCCACTAAGTATGTCTAAACAAGAAACATTTTAGTACCTCCAAAGTTTCCCTTCCACTATTAATTTTCTCTCTGAAAATCAAAACAATAGAACAAAGTGGAACTCACCTGCTAGTGTTGTCCAAGTCATTTTTGTTGATCCTCACAAGAAATACTCTTTTTTAGAGTAGCATCAATACTGAACGACCATGAAGGACTACAGTAACCTTGTAAATGACACCACACAACAAACCAGTACATCAAGTTCTACTCTCTCCAAATACAAATTCTTCTTAAAAATGCAAAACTAACAAAATTGAAAAGCCCACCCGGTCTTTCACAGGAGTGACAGTACCGTAGTCCCTCTAATCGGAATTCTTAGGTAGATCGGAGAACCACACGATGCCCTCGGTGGCAGCTGATCTCGTCGATCACTGATGAGGATAGTTGATCGGAGGTGTTCGTCAAAGGTGTCTCGAATGGTGATTTCTTGTGGAGGGCCACTGCAGGAGTCTTGCAATCTTCGTCGAAGGCATGGCGAAGCAGTACAGACGTATAGATCGTACCAAAGAGGAATGGTGAGGAGTAGTAGTGTGGGCATGGTGATCATTGACCAAAGAGGAGAGAGGAGAGCCACGACAAATGGAGAAGGAGGAAAAGAAAACTAGAGGTGTCGTGAGGAGGAACGACGTCAACACGGTGATTGTTGACAAAAGAGACGAGAAGGAGAGTCACAGCAAGCGAAGGAGAAAAAGAATACAACACAGACTTGAAGAGGATTTTAAATCTAATGAAGTTGATTTCACACGTAGGAGAAGTCGAGGAACCAAGCTTTTTGTAAGAAAGAAAGATTGACTTTTCATGGAATCAACTGAAATCACGTGTGTAACATACTAGCATGTGTGGGGAATATTTTCACTACCATGAGTATATAATTTGACTGAAACAAACTTTTCATAAAATTGTAGGCAGGATTTAACCGCAGCTTTGAAAAACAATTCAGATGATGATTCCAGACAAACAAAGAAACAATAACTCGGAGGTAAACCATAAGATAAGTTTATTGGAAGAATAAAGGAAAAAGTCGTCAAATATTACAGGAAATTATTGACATTCCAAGAAAACATTAGGGGTTTGGGTTACACATCCAAAAGTCGGGGGATTATATGCAATAACTTCACGTTCTTATTCTTTTGCCCTTGCTTGTTTTTTAACTGCCGGAGAAGAATTGGGGAGGAGGGGATCTGAAGGAGAAAGCTGAAGCCAAGGGACACCAGAAGAGGAGGAGGACAGAGATGAAGGGGATCATGGAAGGGAACTTGGAGCTCAAGTTGATGCAGAAGCTCGAAGGCCATACCGACCGCGTGTGGTGCCTGGCGTGGAACCCGACGACCGGCGTCGACGGAACTCCGGCCATGCTGGCGTCCTGCAGTGGCGATAAGACTGTAAGGATATGGCAGCAGCAGCCCTCTTCTGGGTACTGGGATTGCACGGTATTGTTGTTGTATCTGGTCCATCTGATGTTTCATGCGGTGTTGGTTATTGAAGTTGAAACCTGATTTAGCAGTTTTTTTTTTTGAAAGTTGGATCATGAAAGTTGGCTATTTCTTTTGGTTATGACGAATAATTTAGATTTTTAGGTAGTCTTTCACTTCTGAAAATTGAAAATTGGAGACTATGGTGTCGAGTTTACCTTTTCTTGTATGTGGAGTGTTATCATGACTAAGTCAGTGCTTATGACTGTGGTATTACTGAAGTTGCATAATCAGAGAGTTGCGATTTTTTCAGAAAGTTGTGGAGTGCTATCATGACTAAACCAGTGCTTATGACTGTGGTGTTACTGAAGTTGCATAATCAGAAAGTTGCGATTTTTCAGCTCTTTTTTGTTCATGGTGAACAGGTTTAGTGGTTGGAAGTAATTCTTCACTTTTGAAAATTGAAGTTTATTGTGTCAAGTTGTACTTTTTTCTTTGTATGAAATGTTAGCATGAATTAACCATTGCTTTTAGCAGCGAAGTTACTAACTGGTACTGATTAGGCAACAACCATAGGTTTTTTTGCTTTTATCAGAAGATATGCACAAGATTTTGTGCATGCAGATTGTTCCTGTAGGCTGTAGCAGTACTCCATTTGGTAATTTTGCCTGTTTGGTTGGTAATCGTGGGAACCTTTTCAGTGTAGGCTGTTTTGGAGGATCACCATACTCGGACTGTTAGGTCTTCTTCTTGGAATCCATCTGGGAAATTGCTAGCAACAGCAAGTTTTGATGCCACAACTGCCATTTGGGAAAATTTTGATAATGATTTTGAGTGTATATCCACATTAGAGGTAAACTTCTTGTGAACTACAATCCACTTCTTAGTCCTT
Source organism: Posidonia australis (assembly GCA_024699735.1). Taxonomy (NCBI): domain Eukaryota; kingdom Viridiplantae; phylum Streptophyta; class Magnoliopsida; order Alismatales; family Posidoniaceae; genus Posidonia; species Posidonia australis. The sequence goes on along the minus strand of JAMKQA010004387.1, from coordinate 11,237 downwards.
TTTCTTTTCAGGGTTTATATGCAATTCGTCATTTTTGTTGTCACACTTTATGCTTGTAGGGTCACGAACATGAAGTTAAAGGTGTTTCATGGAATTCTTCTGGGTCCCTTCTAGCCACATGCAGTCGAGACAAAAGTGTTTGGATCTGGGAAATGCAGCCTGGTAATGAGTTTGATTGTGTCTCGGTGTTGAATGGACACACACAGGATGTTAAAATGGTCCAATGGCATCCATTTCTAGATATTCTGGTTTCCGTCAGTTATGATAACACTATAAAGGTAAACTTTACGATTCCCTCTATTAGGAATTGAAACATGGTGTACTTCATAAGGTGCTTTCTCTTTGACATGGCAGGTATGGGCAGAGGAAGGTGATGGCGATGATTGGCATTGTGTGCAGACTATAGCAGAATCAAGCAGGTATTACAGCTTAACAGATTTCCTGTTACTGATGTGGAGTGTTTACACCTACTTTATTACTATCGAGAAGCATCCCTTTGGACCTGGGAAAGGCTAGCATATCACATATCTGTATGAAAGAATATGAAATGAGTGACACAAAGAATGAATAAATGTGCAGGGAACAATTAAACGGATGTTTGTGTTTAGCTACCTCTCAACATCATAATTCTGCTTATTGTTATTTAGAGAATCAGGTTGGTATCCAGTCAGGTTTATGCATAAAATTTGCTAAATTTTCCAGAAAACATCACCTATGGTAGTGCCACATGTTAATTCTAAATAGTGAATAGCAGTCCATGCTTTTGAGAAATTGCTTTGCAAAAGCATATAAGACAATTGGGAGACTATAATTTGCTTCCAGCTGTTACCACTTATTACTAAAGAAAAACCATCTGTTGTGCAATTCTCATTCTCAACAAAAGCTCATGAATTTGTAAAGTTTACATACTCTTGAAGATCTAATACATGAAATGCTGAGCCAGTAATTAGACAATATTTTTTTCTTCTTTCGCAAAATCTATGAACTTTTGTACTTTTGAAGAACATTTTTGCTGCAAGTTACTATATTATAATATCGTAAACCACGTGATACAATTTTTCTATTATCATGAATGTCAGATATAACTTTAAATTATTAGGATGTCTTGTTCTTTCGTTTCTGTCATTGAATTATTTTGCATTCTTATTTATAGTTCAATAAACCATATCTCTAAAGCTTATTCAGATTTTATAGAATTGTAAGTTGTGATGAATCCTGTATTTTTTCCAGTGGACATTCATCCACTGTCTGGGGTCTAGCCTTCAATGCAGATGGTGATAAAATGGTTACTTGCAGGTATAACATTGCATACATATTTCACATGTCTAGTTGTATAAATGGTTGATGAAATACAAGAAAGTAACAATATCCGATGGCTTTTGCAGTGATGATCTTACCATTAAAATGTGGAACACTGCTACACATTCAGGCCAGACCAGTCTTGATCACCTTGGGTCCTGGTGAGGGACTGACTTTGCCTTTTATAAGTAGATATCTGTACTTGTGTATTTGTAGCTCTCCTTTTTTTAAGCTCCCTGATCCAGCCATTTAATGATATGATATAGGGAAATCTCTGTAACTTGCTGGGAACATAGATTGTTTCTCTGTGTGTAAGAAATCAGGCTAGTTTAAGAGCTTGATGGCCTGTCCAAATGACAGTCATTAATTTATACTTTACCTATTTATCACAAGCCGTAGTGTTAGGCCATAGGCATGCTATAGCCAAGTAAATTATATGACTTCTGTTGATGCAAGACCTTTTGTTTTAGCGAAGTCTAGTAAACCGAAAACTATAGTTCATATATGGATCCCTCAGGGTTCTCAAAAACAAAAAAAGTACACCATATACAAGATTCTACCACTACATTCATAAAATGCATGGTCTTGATCAATTGAGTGAGTTAACTCCCCCTGCAGTCAGTGTTCTTAAACACTAGATGTGAATCTTAGCAAAGATGCAGTATAGGTGTCAATTGGGCTGTTTCGTGCCAGCATGGCCTGAGTGCCGTGTTGGCACAACACTATGGCCCAATGTCAGGCTGAAGCACGGCCATGGCATGGGCCCAATGGTGCCTAGGCAATGCCATGCTCGGGCCTCAACATGGGCCATGCTCAGGCCTTGTCGTGGGTCGTGCTTTGGGCTTGTGCCATATTTCTATCCATTATGGGCCATGTTTGATTTGTGTTGTATTTCTCCCTGTGCCTAGTTTTGTGCCTTGTTTGAAACATCTTCACAGAAATACATGCAAAATTTACAAACATTAAAATTTATTTTTATTAAATAATAATAATTTTTTTAAAAAGTACATTTTACATCTTTAAACATAGAAAAATAAAGAAATAAAACTTTTAATTTTATTTTTTAAATACTAATTAAACTTTAATAATAATATAAATAAAAAATACATTTAAAATTTATAAATTCCTATTCAAGATGATGAGCATCCATTAATAATTAGGTTATCAATTTTTTCAATCTAATCTTCTTGATTTTGTTTGTAATGGACTAATGGTGTTGAATAGGCTTTCAATCCTTTACACACATTAAGGCTTTTAGAATATTAGTTTTCAATCTAGATCGTCTTTCATATAAGACATTGCCACTTAAACTAAAAAATTACTCACAAGTAACTGAAGATATTGGAATGGTTAGTAGAACTTTAGTCATAACAGATAGAATAGGATATGCCATATTTTATAGGATCGAAATGCAAATTGACCAATAAAGAATAAGAACATTGGAGAGACATTGGTATTGTGACCATGCCAACTCAGGGATCCGGCGTGGAGTCTCGTGAGAGGGAGGAGATCACAGCCAGGTCAAGATGACAAAGGTGCAAGATAAGATAAAACGAAAAAGAAAAGGAGTCTCCACTTAGTCTTTTAATGGAAAGACGAGGAAAACCACAAACAAGCCACAAAGGATTGAATGCATGTGATGTAATTGTGAAGGCTAGATGTCTGCTAACCAGAGGATGGGTAAGGATTCCTATTACGCACGGGAAAGATGTTAGGCACCCCCGTACGTCCGAGAAACTCGGTCTTTCTAGTCTAATTCGCTTGCTATAGGTTGAATGAATGTTTGCTAAGCCTAAATCGTGCTCTAAACATGCTACTATGTGTGACCAAGACAAGACTGGATGAATGTGCAAGATGGTATGCGAAAATCGCGAAAAAATCTACATGAAATACTGCAATCAGGAAAAACAACACGAAAAAGAAAATTACATGAAATGACAAGGTTCTTGGTGAGAATGGATGGGAAAATTATACAAGCCTCAAGAGAGTCAAAAATGTAACCAACTCAGGTCATCGGAGTCAAAGAAAACATTGCGAAAATTAAGATGGAAAAACTACAAAGAAGTCCGCATAAAATAGGTAAACGGTGACCTGTGAGGAAATTTATATAAAATGACGACGTTTTTGTAAAGAAAGGCTTAGTAAATCATACTAGCGTCAAGGGGATCAAAAATACAACAGACCCAAATTATTAGAATTTAAGAAAACACATGGAGATTTGAATGGAAAAAATTGTAAAGATATCCACATAAAACATGCAAATGGTGTCGTACGAAGAAAATTACATAAAATGGTAGTATTTTTGGAAAGAATGCCTCAGAAAACCATACTGATATCAGAAAGATAAAAAGTGGAGTCAACCCAAGTCATCAGAATCATGGAAAAAGTCGTGAAAATCAAGAAGGAGAAATAATCTACAAATGGGCCAATGTGGGCATTTCGGTCAGTTCATGTATGCCCTTAGGCAATGAAATCCAAATCAAATCGAAAAAATCCGAAACGTAGGAGTAAAGAAAATCAAATCGAATGTCGGATGAGAGACTCCGAAAACAAAGTGAAGAAAAATCTACAAAAGAAGCACATGAGATGCAGGCTCGCTAAAAAGGGATGAACTGATACGTAAATGTGACAAAAAACTATATAAAATACATGAATGTGTTCCTAAGTGTGTAAAAAGTGTTAAGGAATGATTTAGACAAAGATTATGCAAGACTGAATGCAAAAACTAAAATGCATGCGCATGGATTAATGGCACAGGGACAATTTAGTCATTTCAATGACCGGATGTGACGAGTACATGTGTGAGGATGATGCCTAGTCTAGGATACATCAAAATGTGTTTGAAATGTCCAAAAAATGTTACTGGCAAGAAAACATGAAGAAGAAAAAACAACAAAATGATGTCAATACAATAAAGGACAAACACAAGGACTAAAATGTAAAATTCGTGAAAAATGGGAAAATCATGATTAAAACATATTCAATGGCCTCTGTCCTAGTGTACAAATGATGAATTAAATGACAATGTGGTACTGAAATGTGTGAAAATTCCATCTAGGTAGTTTCCTGAAAATTCAGGGTCTAAAGTGAAAAATTCACACATAAATGCAAATGGGATTAAACTATGAAACTAAATATCAATTTACAATGCAAACATGATTTTAAAGGGAATTTATGATTAAATGCAAGATATGAAATGTAATAAGTGAAAAATATCAGAAATATGTGAGAAAACAATTAAAATCATAAATGATGGGTTTAAAATTAATCTAAGGATCTAGATGCAAATTGTCTATGTTCTGGGATTATTTGTTAAGAACCTAGGAGGCTGCATGCAAATTTACAGGACTGAAATGTGATAAAAATTGGACTTTTATGATGATCAGTGCAATTATGAAGTTTCTTAGGATCAGTATGCAAATTTTTCAAGGAGAACTCATTTTTAAAAATCTTGAGGGCTTATTGCAAAAACTTAGGACCTAAATGTAAAGAAATCATGATCTTAGGGACCTAAATGTGATAAAATATGCATGAATGCAATAAAGATAGAAAATTAAAGTATACAGGGAGCTAAATGTAATTCGTATAGGAATAAAATAAAGAAACAAACGTTATTTAAAACTACAAGGACTTAAATATAAAAAAGCATGACCTAAATGAAATAATCTAAGGATCTAAGAGTAAAATCCTAAAACCAAAGGACCTAATCTGAAAAGCTTCTCTTCGAAGTTCATCAGCGCTTGATCTCCGGCAAGGGCTCCGACGACTAGCCAGGGGCGTTGCGACGGCGGAAGATGGTGGGCGACAACCCAAGAAGCTGGAGGGAGGCATGGCGGGAGTCTTTGATGCGTCGTGCTGGATTGGAGCGGTCTGAGGTGCTTCCCCCACCTCGCACTCCGGCGGGAAGACGACGGCGATATTGCAGTGGCGCTCAGACGATGTCTAGGCTCTAGCGGAGGTCGGAGAAACATCAGGGTGGCACGAGGAGGCTCCTGGTGGTGTCGTTGATAGCTGAGGTGGCCTGAGGTGTCCCCCCCGTCTCCTGTGCCGGCGATGGGCACAACAGAGGCAAGCGTGAGGCTCCGAGGCCAAGGACGACGGCGTTGCTGTGCGGAGTGACTCGTGGCGGGGCAGCGGAGCTTCCTGATGTGGTGGTGTGAAGCAGGCGCGTCCTGAGGTCTCTGATTGATTCTACGGCGAGGGTTGACGGTGGCAGAGTGACGACGGCGGTGTTCCTAGCCGTAGGAGGCCAGAGGATCCACTCCCGATTGACGGGGACCTAGGGAGGCCAGGGGACCGAAGGCCTCGTCGGTTGTGGTGAACCCACCACCGGAGGAAAGGGAACGACGCATGGAGGGGAAATCGCCAACAATGTTCCACCCAGAAGGCTCAGATGCTCAACGAAACTAAGGAAGAAAATCGAAGCTCGCGTTAAGAGGGGTGGAGGTTACCTGGATGAAGGCTAGGCTGTTTTCTAGGTGATGAAGGCGGTGCTCCGGCGGACGCTCTGGCGACGGTGGCTGAGGCTTCTGGGTTGCGAAAAAGGGATGGAAGAGGTGCTCTGGATCTAAGGGATTGCTAGGGTCTCTGGTGGTTTGAGTGTTGGGAAGGGAGGACTGCAAAGGGGCTTTCCCAGAGAGGATCCTCGGTCTGTCAGTGGTGGGTGTTTTAAAGTCCGGTGAAGCCTCTCGGAGCCGTCGATCCTCCCTTTCAGCCACTGAGGGTCGTCCGATGCTTTCGTGCGTTGGAGGAGAGCGATCGGAGATCACGGGATAAGGAGATTCGCTCTGGAGTTCGCAGGATGTTGTTGGAGATGGCATCGGAGATTGCGGGGGTCGTCGGAGAGGATCGTTGGAATTATTTTCTGACTTTCCTAAAGTTTTTTGATTTATGGATTAAATGGGTTATTGGGTTTGGTAGTTGGGCCTGGTTTTAGGGTTTGCTTTTTGTTTTTATTTTGGGACTTTTTTTATGGATTTTAGGGTTTTGATTTTAGGTTTTTAATTGGGTTTTGTGGTTTAATTTAATTTCTGATTTTGTGATTTATGGTTTAATTAGTTGATTTTTAAATTAGGTTTTTTGTGTGTGTTTTAATTAGGGTTTTCGTGATTAAGGTTTAGGGATTTTTAAGGTTTTATTTAACTTAAGGTTTTTTGTGATTTAATTAGAGTTTTAAGTTTAATTTAGGGATTTTAGATTTTAATTAGGGTTTTATGTTTAATTAATTAAGGTTTTAAAGGATTTAAATGGATTTTGACTTTAATTAGGATTTTCACTTGATTAATTGGATTTTAATTAATTTTGACTTTTAATTAAGGTTTTCACTTGATTAATTGGATTTTAAGTGGGTTTAAGTGAATTTTATTTAATTTTAACTTTAATTAGGATTTTTTTTGATTAATTTGGATTTTTAGTGTTTTAAATGACTTTTGTTTGATTTTAATTCTTAATTATTGTTTCTTGCTTTTATTAGGTTAGAGTGGATTGGTGTGGTCCTGATTGGACTTGTGTGGGCTTTAGTGGACTTGTCGGTTTAGGTGGAGCTGGGGTTTAGGGTTTTAGGTTTGAAAGTTAGGGGTTTGGTGATCGCAACCAGAACATTTTTCTAGAGGAGTCTGTTGCTAAGTGACTACAAAATTAAGGTATCTACAGGTATATATGTTGGAAAATTAGCCGTTGGGTACTATTTAGGCCATGCTGTGTTTGGGCCTGATCATGCCTATGCATCATTGAGCTTGTGCTAGGCGCAACATGGTCGGGTAGGGTTGAAGCCTAACACGGCCACGACCTTGGGTTGTGTTGGCTCAGGCATGATTCGGGCTGTGTCGTGCCATGAGGCCCTTGGACAGCTTGACCTAATTGACATCTTTAAGATGCAGCTATTTTCTCAAGGAACTCCCTTTCATAAAGTCTCATTATAGATGTGTAGATGACATAATCACTTGATTGATATCAAGTCTTCATTTATCTTTCATATTACGATCAATATAAACGTGACATAGAACAATTAAGTTCATAACCGACTATCATCAAGAGTGTGGAATAGTTTCTCTGTGTCTATTTTGTAGGGTTACACTTGGACATTATTTCTAATTATTTGGTAGGAACCTACTAGCAATTTTATTATGCATGCACATCTCTGTTTTGTTGATTCTTTTTCAGCTTCATTATGATGTTTGGACTTTGGAATGTTATAAACTTATAATACATCAGAATTCAAAATACCAAATGTGCTGTTCTATCACATTTGGCTTTTGTAGATATGCTGTGATACTCTTGGTTATCACAGTATAGCCGGTTGACTACTGGTTCATATTTAAAGCAACACAAATAATGATTGTAACCTTGGGTTCTCGACGGTTCAGTTGGTTGGCCATTTAAAATACTATAAACTTTAATACATTTTAGTTGGGAATTAATTTAGCACCTGTTATCTTCTTTCAGGGGACATCTATGTACCCTCTCAGGATATCATGACCGCACTGTGTTTTCAGTCGACTGGTCAAGGTATTATTATCTATGCCCCATGCTGCAGTGTGATTTCTTCTTCATTGTTTAATTACATCTATTGCGGTATTGAAGGAACCTACATGTCAGTCTTTGCAACCGAAAAAATAACTTAACCAAGAAACCATTCTGGGTTGCCTGAGTATTGTTCTTTGTCCATACATTCCTTGCATAACATGGCACATGTGTCTTTTAAGTTATTCAGCTAGGTTTTGTTTGCCCACATTGAGTCCTGGGCTTATTTACCGATGCTGTGAATGTTTGAGTTGGCTGTTTGAACATCTGACAATACTTTTTTTTAATTTGACAGGGAAGGAATTATTGCAAGTGGAGCAGCTGATGACGCAATTTGCCTTTTTGTAGAAAGCACTGCGAGATCGGTATTCACCAAATCTCTTGGTTTGATAAATTTATCTAAAATTCTCACAGGAGACTCAGGACATCAGATGGTCAAATATTATTTGAGGATGCACAGTTTGTATTCTCATTTGATTATCAAATGCCTCAAATCAAGGGCTAGAAAGTGATTTCATGTGATTGTTTTAAAGATAAATCATTTTGTATGGTTAAGAGGCACATTAGCACCAAATAGTAAGATCATTATTCATACATTAGCACACTGTTAGAAGATTTCGAGGCTGCTGAGTGGCATAGGAAAATTTGAAAATGAATAGTTAACTGTAGAAAGCTTGAGTAAACCACTTGGAAAGCGGGTGAAATGTATCTTTTGTCACATATTGCCACAACTTAAGCTCATATGTACGTGCCCTGTTGTATAAATCTGTATCACATTTAACCTGCTTTTACTTAAGAAATAGCTCAAGATAGATTGGCAATTGACGACCCATCCATATGCCTACTTGTGATGTGCTAGATTCCAAGCTTGCTTATCCCCTATGTTGAAACCACAACTTGTGAATGATGGAGAATTTCCAGTATACAATTGCAAACATAAACAGGAATAGACGTTTACTTTTAATTGGAAGGTGTTAATTTCCGACACTCATAGAACTTGTTCTCCCAAAGAAGGAAAAAAAGTTTAGTCTCTCCCTAATAAGTTAAAGAGCTATTCTCATGTTACTTTATTGTTGATATCCAATGATCTAGCTAATGTAAGGTAGTGTCTTATGGTAGGTTGATGGACCAACTTATGAGCTGCTGCTAAAAAAGGAGAAGGCTCACGATATGGACGTCAATGTAGTGCAGTGGAATCCCAAGGTAAGTTTTTTTCTCCTTGACTAATAGAATACCACATTTTCGTTAACTATGTTAATTCCCATTGGCAGCCTCTATAACTTAAATGAATTTCTATTATTTTCTGATTTTTCATCATTTATATTTGCATGCATAGTCTGGTGGTTTTGTAATTTCTGAATTTTTTTTAGGTACCCCGACTTCTTGCTTCGGCTAGTGATGATGGAATGATAAAAATCTGGCAATTGGTTCAAGTATTCAAGTATCCTATATTAAAGTAGAGGATATCTTTAAAAGCAGTACTCTGGTTACGATGGAAAAACCTTCCTGTCTTGAATAGTTCTTGCTAGTTTGGTTCAATCGGAGTTGCAAGAAAGAAAAAAAACAATATACGTGAAAGGCAACCTCCCTAAACACTTGTATTCTATTTAAATTCTGAAAAATCAGCTCAGATCATGATTTTGAATTTTGACAATTTATAAATTAATTTCTTTTCTTGCATCTAAGGTGCAATGACTATTGTAATATTTTACCTCAAGGTGTGAACTTGTTTTGTTGTTCGCTAAAAAGTAGTTTTATATAATCCACAAGGACATGATTTGGTAGTTGGGTTTGGGGGGAAGGTTCAGATCACAAACAAAGATCGATTATTTGAAATAGAAATGATTCGTTAAAACAAGAGAGGAAAAGAAAAAAGGTTATTTTACTTAGACACGATAATACAACTACAATACATATTTGATTATACCTTTATCGTATTTGGTTTTATTAAATGGATTATTTTTGTGTTTAAGGTAAAAATTTCGATAAATATATGTTATCTAATCATGCATATAGTACACAATTACTTGTTTACTAATTATTTATCATTAATTTAATTTGATTACATTATTACACTAATATTGTAACATACTATTACATTAACTTTACTAATATTGACACTAATACACTATTATAAGTTATGTACTTATGTTATAACAATAATGCAATATAACTAATTAACTATATAAGTTTAACATTATAAGCTTTAAGATTTAGGGTTGTCTTTCTCAATTCTCCAACTCTCTCGTGTCGCTATGCCCTCTATTTAGGCATGGAATCTAGGCTGATTCGGTCCAATCCGATCCAAAAAAATAAAGGCTCGACCGAACCTGGACTGGATCGAGCCTCCATTGGCAGGCCATGGGCCCAGCACGACCCATGGCCCATCGGTGGGCCTGGTTGTAGGGTCGGTGGGCCGGGCCAGGTTGGTCCAGTCCATTGGGTCAAAATTTTACTTTTAAAATTATTTTTTTTATTAATAAAAAATATTTTAAATACATAAAAAATAAGAAAAATACAAAAGATGTTTTACATCATTTTTTTTACATTTCTTATTTTTATGATTTTACATCATTATTTATTCATTTGTGGAGTTTATTTTGCTTGTTGAAGTTGATGTCGCATTATCGTCTTCTTTTGATTCAGAATTGACGCTCAATCCCTGAAGACGGTCAACTACATCGTACCAATCTTTTAAGAAGACGGAGGCTTCTACAGACTTCTCTGATAATCTACATCTTTTATCATTTAATACTCTTTTTTCTGTAGAAAATACAGAATCCGATGCTATAGTTGACGTTGGAATCGTTAGTAAATCTTTTGCCATTTTTGCTAATACAGGAAACCTAATAGCTGTAGCAGACTACCACTTTAATATATCTATTTATCTATTTCTAAATCACTAAAAGCAATTGGGGATTCTAAATAATTATCTAATTCATTATTTGTAGTTGATTTTACATATTTTTCCTTCTTTTTATTTAATCTACTTCATAAAAAACTACCACTACTACTATTTGTTTGTGTTCCTAAAAAATTAGATGCTTGACCACTATATGTTTCACCATAATTTCTAACATATTCTTCAAATAAATTATATAAAGTTGTCTTTATTTTATCATTAAATGAATCTATATACTCATTTTTATTCATATTATTTAAAATATTATCTATAAATATCATACAATTAACTAATTTATGTTTAGGATTCGTAATTAAAGCTAAATATGCCTACATTGGAGGCTCTCTCCAATAATTATTATATTTAGTTTCTATTGATTTAATAATATCTACAAAAGCTGGAATATTCCTATATTATTGAAAAACATTTGTAATATTAAATAAATTAATTAAAACTAGAGAACTTGTTGGATAATATTGATCAGATAATTGTTTAGTTGCATTATAAAATGGTT